>QANT01001848.1:0-29282 GCA_003254885.1 Purshia tridentata | reverse complement strand
GTATTTATTGATATAAAACTCACACTACGTAACTTTCCTAAAAGGTATAAACTGTTTATTGATGTGATTCATGTGCATTTACAGCCTTAATGATAAACAAACTCACTTAAAAAGTTACAATGATAAATAAGTTTACTTTATATAAACTAGACTTTTGGCATGTGCTCCGCACATGTTTATTAAAATTTATATAATGTGGTTTTTTATGTTTTTATTTTTTTATAAATTATCACCACTCTCTCCACCTTTTAAGGTGGTGGGGTGTTTTTATTTTGAAAATTTTATTTAAATTTTTACATTTTACAATTATATTCTTATTTATTAGATTGAATAAAGGATATTTATGAGAATTTAAAATTTGGTGAAGCCTGTAACACCAAAAGTGTCTCCTGGCTTTGTAATAGTAAAGATAATTGTAATACGATCACATGGTATTGATGGATATTATTAATACAGATAACCCGAAAATATAAATTTGTTGTTCACCTATATTATAACTTGTGGATTGATAATACTGTGGCTGTATTTCGATTATTCATAATCATTTTTCTTTTTAGTCACCTTCTATATCTCGTTTTGCTTCACACTAGCAATGTCAATATATCTCAGGTAATCTCACCAACAATTATTTGTTTTTTTTATTGGTGTTACACCAATTTTTTATTTTTATTTTGATGAAGTAAAACACCTTAAATTTGAATGTGTTCCCAACCTTGTCACACTGCCCATTCAACTACATCTCCTGCGGAAAGTCGTATGGTCGATATCATTCCCATTTTATTAGAGTTTTTCATTTCCTAAAAAGATACATTCCAATTAATTTAGATTTGTTCTCTTCTCGTCAATGAGGCATTAATGTATGTGTCCTTCTCTTCACAGTTGTCATCATCACCATGAGGCCACTGGCCACTTGTGTGGTCTCATCCTAGCCCATAAATAGTACGTAATACTACACTACAATCGTAGCCAATCCCTTGATCTGGAACCAAGCATAATACCTAACCACAATGCGTGGTAATGAAGAAATCAAAAATATTCGACACCAACCCTTATAACTATTTATAATTAACAAATAATGCCACATGCAAATGATGTAATGACAAAACTTTAAACTAATGTCTCGTATCACTAAGTTTACGACTTTAACACCAAAACTCTGAACTTCATCAATCCCATCATGTTTGAAGTAGCTGAAATCCATGACAAAAGGCTTCAATCATCTCATGTATTCAATTCTTATCCCATCAATTTTCGTGTATGTGCATGATGTAGTCCTTGGCAACAATGTCACCCAAATGCTTTCATCTCTATCTGCCTCCAAATCTTCAAGTAATTCAGAGATTCCCAACTTAATATTGGACTTCCCATTACCACCCCTCTTTCCATTTGGTATGTGAACAAAGGTCCCTGCAAATTCTCTGAAACCTGAGCTGACTATGCTCTCATCAACCACATTTATATACACATCGAATTTAACCTACTCATCGCTTTTGGCTTCGATTCCATGAACCACCAAGACCTCTTCCTCCTCTTCTTTCTCTTGCTTTCTTCTGTTGTATTTAGACCTGTTAACCTTCACTGTTATGGAACTCTCAAGATTTCTTCCACTGGGTCCAAACTGATCTGCAGATAAGATATTGGTCCTGTTCTCTCTTACTTTCAGCGCATGATTGGCAATTTTTGATGGAACAGAAGGCTTTGGACGCATATTCAGCCACGGAAGATCAACCTCTTGATACACATACCTCAACTTTCTAGTGTCAAGAACATCAAGAATTTTAATTCTCACAAGCCTTGAATTCTCATCATGGAAGTAGAAAAAAGAGTTAAGCCAAGCAGGGTCAAAATTGTGCAACTCAATTTTGTGAACCCTCGTCCAAACCTCCCAAAGCCGGTCTAGATTGGAGTGGTGTGCATGGAACATAGGGTCCCTAGCTGCTGAGTAAAATGCTCCCATGTTTTCTCTTTGAGGATTGAAACTGCTACCAACCCATGTGTGCATTGTGTTGTGAGGTGCACTCTCTACTGTGCCAGGTCCATCACAAACACCTCCATCCCCTGCCTTATAAGGGCACCCCATGAACAGCTCTGGCTTCTTTGCACCAGATACCATCTGGGTATACATGAACACCAAGTTTAACTTAATCTGGTCCTCGGGTTCAACATAGCCATTTTGTTTTCTGAAGTTCAAATCCCCAATTCTTGGCGGGAAGTGGGAAACGTCGCGTTGTGTATCGAAAAAAGGCGCATTCATCAAGTACCACTCAGGGGATGTCATTCCATCAGGGGAGTCCCAATTCCAAAATGGGAGAGCGAATGTGTCGTCCCCAATGAGGCTTCCGAGAATTCGTTCATGGAAGTGGAGCATCATTCGGTGCCATGGGAAGAAGAACCACTTTCTGTGGATGTCCAGAGGAAGATGGGAATTTGGCTGGTCATAAGCTCCGGTGCAGAAGATGCAATGCATATCGGCTTGCCGGGAAAAACTCCGAGGGTCACTATGTGGTAATGACTTCATGAGGGACAGAGCCTTTTCGTACTTGCCAATGTACTCTTCATCAACGTGATGAGCTTGCCTCCTAATTCGCAAAGGGGATGAAGGGTTTGGAAATTCAAAATCAATTATTGCTTCTTCTCCTTCACTTGTTGGAGGGCAGCAATAGACTAGGAGGTCTGGCCTGCCATAAGATGAGTGACAACTGGTTAAGTTGGGACTCACAGATTGGTCGTAATTATTGTCTCCATCAACCTTGTAGTTTGTTGAAGGCTTAGTTCCTTCCAATATGCCTAGAATTGTGTCCATAAATTCCCTGTATAAATTAACATTAGAGATAATTAAACACAATTCAAGAATTTATTCTGTGTAACTGATACACTTCTGTTTAGTGTAATTAATCTAATGTATCATATAATTAACACGAGACCAATTATATGATGGGAAAGATAAACAAATCATATGATAAGAGACATGAAAACAAAAATATATATTCCACCATCCATGAAAGTTTTTCTCTATCATCTTGAAAGGACTAGAAGATAGAATTGTGTAGTTGCTATTCGATGAATGCTTGTTTGGCCCTACCTGTGGACTGGATGCAATGCGAACAAGATATGGACTTCCAAATTAATTACTCTATATGAAATAATAAATGTACGTGGTCCTGCTCCTGCACATATCAATAATTATTGTGTATGGGAAGAACATGTGGATCGACCTCCTACTATTCATTAATTTCCTCTTTTAGCAGAATGCTATCCATCAATAATGAATATTTACCTAAGAAGCATATCGATGATAAAGATGGATAGCATTTCTCCAAATATATGTAATCTTTCTTTCAATTTTGTCGGTGCAGCCAACTACTCTATCCGTGCCTTGAATTAATCTTTCCTAATTGGGTAAACAAACAAACCATAAAAACAAACAACCTTTATTTTTCGCATGCATATATTATATGAGTAATTATATAATTATAAAGTTATTTTTTATATTTTCTTAAGTATATATTATGATTAATTAGATTTTTGTTTTAAAATAAGTGATTGGTTTAAAAGTAAGGGAAATTGTTTTTAAAGTTTCTAATTAAATTTGTCAAGAATATATATGACACGATTAATTAAATGAGTTAGGTTAACTTTAACTAGTATTTAACACAAACATGAAATTAATGACACAACACGAATATGACAGGCTAACATGAATTGCCACCTCTAGTATCATTCCCTACTTTCCACACATAAATTAAGAAATATATTAACCTCCTTCCTTCCTACGTTTTACTTTCTGCTCAAGTTCAAATTAAGATCATACAAATTACATGGCAGTACGTACGTACGTGGTGATAATAAACCTCCATTAATGGTCATCACCAAAGGCCCAGAACCCAGATAACAAACATACATAGCCAGTAAGTAAGTGCATAACGTACCAACATTTATTAGGATCCTGGAGGATTAGGCAAGTGAGAGGCAACGCTGCAAAGACGAATATCAAGGTTACAGCAAAACTCCATTTCTTTGCTTCCATAGCTTAATAAGCACCAGCAAATCTAACAATGCCCCTCGATGCCTGTACCCAGAAATGAGTTAACAAAGATAGATACTAGATATTAATCCACACTTCTACAACACTTCATGTATAAACTAATTATTGAATAATAACTCAATTTCATGATATAACAAAAGAAAAGTTTTCATTACCTTTCTGTATATACAGTGTTTGTATACATATATATGGTGAATGGTTGAGAAGAAGAAGGGTAGCTATATAGCTAGCTTGCTTGCTAGTGATCGAGAAATAGCTATATGTAACTGTATATATATAGCTAGCTATAGCTAAGCAGATATGAACATATATGATGAAGAATCTGTAGAGACTAGCTAGTGAGAAAGAAAGAAATTGTATATGATCGAACAAAGGCGACCAACCAGGCATATATGCACGTAACCACTAGAGCGCGCTAGCTGGCCGTCTTGCTCTGTTCCTGACACTTCTAAAGAAGCTACATCTTCTTAAATAAAGCCAATATTGAACAAGCAGGTAAATAGTAAAGTAAAATGGGGAATGCTATCTAATTTTTCCAAATTCACTTTCTTCGCCAACCTTCTTCTTTATTATTCTTATTTCGTACTGAAAATTTATGATCAGCACCGTTTATTTGTTAAATCTAAATATGAAGATCAACTATAAAAAAAATCAATCAAATTAGAAATTGTTTGCTTATGTAACTATGATTAAATAAACAGACGGTTTTGATAACAATCTAATTCACCGTTAGTTTATTTTTAACTATTACATGATCAAAAGATTTCCGATTTAGTTGATTTTTTATAAATATCATATTCAAATAATTATCTAAAATATAAATGGTTCGAGTCATGAAAATATATTGTGAAATGAGAATAATAAAGGAGAAAGTCGGTGTAGAAGGTGGATAGCATTCTGAGTATATGACTAACTAAGTAGCCAATATAATGTCATAGGACAAGAACTCCATACTCATTTGCCTATTTATCTCCTTACCATGCATTAATCTTGGCCATCAAATAAAGAGTAGAGAGAGAAAGAAAAAGAAAGAGGTGGAAGGAAGCATAGCCAAGATTAAGAGCATGATAGGGAGATGAATATGCAAATGGGTAGAAAATCTTGGTCCAATGTCATATATACATATAAGAGAACCACATATGTTAGAAATCTCAACTGCAAGAGTTTCATCAGTTTTAGGTGAGCAATAAATACTAGATTTTTCAAAACTGATCCGATGGAGGCTATGGAGACTATTTATAATACAGCCCCTACAATTTACCCCCATAGAATTCCTGGAACAGTAGAAGTGCTTTTCTCTAAACTTGGCTTTTACTCTTCCTTCTTGCCAAAGTATATCTATTAAACTAGGTTGTGTTTTTGTCAACATGATCTTAATAAAGAGTCTTCTCTTTTGTAGAAAAAAAAAAATACAAAAACATAAATAAATGAAACGTAGAGCGACGTTTTCAGTACAAGTGCATCTCTCATTTTTCACTCTCTGCACTATTGAGTTGTACTTGTGTCTTTTATGTTATGTCTGCTATTAGTTATGTTTCAGAACTGAGGATTGGTCGTTTTAGTAATTATGTCTCTGCCTATATAGCGATATATATGCATGTAAAGGTCAACAATTCAATCATCAAGTGGCTCAAAGTCTATGCACGTGGTTCATGCACGTCTTCACATAAAATATCAAACTCCAACCGTACATTTAATACTACAATGCTTAATTGCTCAAGAGCAATTTCACGTACACAGTTGATAAGTACCCATTTACATTTGGTCCACGCGAAATTATATAAAACAATTTTATAGACATTTTTGTATAATAAGACAAACGCTAATTATGAACTAGCTGACGAATAGGATTAATTCGTTTCCTGAATAAAAGTATTGCCATATAACTTATAAAATTCCATGCAGATCATACCAAAAAATTAGAAACACGTGTAAATTAAATAGTTTTAGTTATTATTTATCAATAGATAACGTTTAAAAAGCTCATTGCAGAAATTAGAATGTTAATATTTTCGAAGTCTGAGACTTCAGGAGGCATAATGAAGTAGAGGGAGAAATTGGGCTTTGCATGGTCTGAAATGAAGCCCAACCAATTGTTCAGCCTTATACACTGGCCCAGCCCAATATAAATAGGCTTAAAATGGCGAGTGTGGCTATGTGATCTCTACCATTTGTACGTGGATGTCATTGCAAGCTTTTGTCCTCAATAACAGTAACAACATGAACCAGGTCGATCTTCAAAAAACACAAAAAAAGCAGTTACAACCAGAGATTGAATAAGCAAGTGAGCCCAAAGCTTAAAGCAAGGTCTTACCATATATTATGGAATTTATTTATTTTAAACAGAAAATAGAATTGCTCACAGTTCAAAAATGTTAGTTTTCTGATGCTTAACATTAATTCAATCGTTTTATTAATCGTATCGTGTATGTGGAATCCATTGTATCAGAGCTTGTGCGCAGCTCTCACGCTTATACCCGTATTTTCTAAACAAACAAAGAACTAAGCTCTCCAGCTACTCAGTTTTCCTCTTCAAGCTGGTGTAATACGTTTAAGTCACTATCAGTATTTTGCTTCCAAGCTTTGGTATGCAACCTCTGGATTTCTACCTAATGTTGACAACACCACCTCCATCTAACAAACTGATGGTTTATTTTTAATTTTTTCCAGCCCTATATATAAACTCATTAGACCTTGACCAGCTTTCATGTCTCACCCAACAAACTTGCCATTTCATACTCATAAATTCATAATTGGCCGCAAAAGATGGCAAAAAGCAACCATTTCTGCTGGGGTTCTGTACTTCTCTCTTTATGTTTAGTTGGGTTCTTTCTGGTTCCAGCCAAAGCTGCTTTGAAAACGTACCAGTTCGATGTGAGTATTTCATAGTGGTAAACCTTAAGTGCATGAGTAATGCTAGCTGGATCATATTAGCTGACCACAAACTGAGTCCAATCACATGAACTGCTGCATGATGTGTCAAACTAATGTAGTCAGAAAATATGGCCTCTCTAGCATGACAGTTAAATGGACTCAATCTACTGTTTTTTCTTATAATTTTATGAAGTGTACTCTATTTATTTATTTATTTTATAATTTATTTTCAGGTTCAAGTGAGAAATATTAGCAGGTTGTGCCATGCCAAGCCAATTGTTACAGTAAATGGAATGTTCCCGGGACCTACAGTTTATGCTAGAGAAGGAGATACACTTCTCGTTAATGTTACCAACCATGCGCAATATAACATGTCAATTCATTGGTACCACATTTATAAGTCAATAGATATGATTCTATGAATATCATAATGACAGCATGAAATATGAACATTGGATCTTATTAATGTAACATTTGGTGGAATTGCAGGCATGGACTAAGGCAATATCGCAATGGTTGGGCAGATGGGCCTGCCTATATAACACAATGTCCAATCAAGACAGGACACAGTTACACCTACAATATTACTATAACAGGGCAAAGAGGAACGCTTTGGTGGCATGCACACATCTTTTGGCTAAGAGCCACTGTCTATGGAGCAATTGTTATCATGCCCAAACAAGGCACTGCTTTTCCTTTTCCTCAGCCTTACATGGAAGCTAATATTCTCTTAGGTGAGTTTGAGTAACAGTTAGCCCATCTTTGCCTTTCATTTTTGCCTTGTACAATAAGATATTGAACTCAACACATCAAAAGATTCAGAGTGCTGAAACTAATTGTCATATTTCTCATAAATGGTGTAGGAGAATGGTGGAATAAGGATGTTGAAGAGGTTGTTAAACAAGGGAACAGACTGGGATTGCCTTCAAATATGTCCGATGCACATACCATTAATGGGAAGCCAGGGCCTCTCTTTCCATGTTCTGAAAAACGTAAGCCATAGTTACCTTTGAAAAAATTATGGCATACAACCAATATATACAGTGCTCCTCTCATGTGCTTGTTACGTGACAAGTTATCATGAGAGACATCGTATACACCTGTTTTATGCAAGAAGTTTTTAGTCAATCTCTTAAGATATTAAGACCACTTTTTTTTATATGGCACCTCTGTTTGGACCTGCAAAATGGGATTTTGCATTCTCATTTCTTGATTTTGCTATTGCAGATACCTATGCATTGGAGGTTGAGCAGGGCAAGACCTACCTGTTACGAATCATCAATGCTGCACTCAATGACGAGATATTCTTCGCCATTGCTGGCCATAACCTGACAGTGGTAGAGGTTGATGCAGTCTATACCAAACCCTTTACAACTCAAGCAATACTAATAGCACCAGGCCAGACCACCAATGTTCTGGTTCAAGCCACCCAAGTGCCTAACAGATATTTCATGGCTGCCAGGCCCTTTATGGACGCACCCATTTCCATAGACAACAAAACAGCCACTGGAATCCTACAGTATAAGGGCATCCCAAATTCTGAGCAGCCACTCCTTTCCCAACTTCCAGCACTCAATGACACAGCTTTTGCACTCACCTACAATGCCAAGATAAGAAGTCTAAACACACCACAGTTCCCAGCAAATGTACCTCTTAAAGTTGATCGACACCTTTTTTACACAATCGGTTTGGGAATCAACCAATGCACAACATGCCTGAATGGAACACAACTCACAGCTTCTTTAAACAATATCAGTTTTGTGATGCCTCAAATCGGACTGCTTCAAGCTCACTATTTCAACACCAAGGGGGTATTTACTACAGATTTCCCTGACCGCCCTCCAACTCCTTTCAATTACACTGGTGCACCACTGACTGCCAACCTTGGCACCAAACTAGGCACCCGGCTAAGCAAGATTGCCTTCAATTCAACAGTGGAGTTGGTACTACAAGACACCAATCTTCTCACTGTGGAGTCCCATCCGTTCCACCTTCATGGTTACAATTTCTTCATTGTTGGGACTGGAGTTGGGAATTTCAACCCCAAAAAGGACCCAGCTAAGTTTAACTTGGTCGATCCTCCTGAAAGAAACACAGTTGGAGTTCCCACGGGCGGTTGGACTGCCATAAGGTTCCAGGCTGATAATCCAGGTAAACACATCATCAACATAACCAAATAGCAAGACTAATTTTCTTACTTAAATCAGCTTAGAAGACTAATTATCTGTTTTCGAGATATGTTGCTAATCTTTTGAATGGTTATTTGATCATGTTTAGGTGTGTGGTTTATGCACTGTCATTTGGAGCTCCATACTAGCTGGGGTTTGAAGATGGCATTTGTGGTGGAAAATGGAAAAGACTCAGATCACTCTGTCTTGCCTCCACCTAAAGACCTTCCACCATGCTAGTTCCTTGTACCTGAGAAGTACTTGTAAAGGTGTTTCTTGGGAACACATATTCTTATTTGTTTTGGGCCTTTTGGCTGACAATTTCTTGCAAACAAACCTGCAAAATGCTGGAGGCTTGCAAACATTCACGCAAAGCACTTGTTTTAAGGCCAATAAAAGTGTAATTTGTATTGGATTCTTTTGAATGCTAATTTTAAACCCTTCTCTTTGTAAGAAATTTCTTAATCAAAACTGGTCGAGTTCTTTAAAGTTTAAACATACCATAGCTGAAAAGGAATGGTTTTTATTTACATTCCAATGTTTGGTTCATGAAGTAATATGAATCAAAATTTGTACCATTTTCCAATAATAACTTTATTTATCATATATATAATTATTTATATAATTGAGGGTAACTTGGTCATCAAAAAACATAATAAATGCTTTCCCATGAAAGAGGGATTGCATATCCAAGAGAACTAAAGGATATTAAATGCCTCATATATTAATATCTGAAATTCATGTGAATGGTAACAAATTCTTATTAATGCACATACCATACATTGGTATAGAATATCATACCCATACGAGTGAACCAAACGAGCCTTAAGTGTCTAATATAACTTATACATTTTGCCTCTCAACCCAATAGCTGAAACTTTAAGTTTTTAGGATGGACATTCGAAATGATAGTAAAGCCACCAAGTGTTGGTTATTTTAAACAAAAAGTCATACATAAGCATCCCCGACCATCCAAAAGAGGGATCACTTGTGCACATGTGTAAGTGTAGAGCATTAGTCCCATATTGATTTAGCTAAATATCCCAAAAAGAAATAAATTATATACTCATTCAGTTTCCCAAAAAAAAAAAAAAAAAAAAAAAAAAAAAAANNNATATGCATGAATATGCTAAAGAAGCATGAGATATTTTAGAAGAAGAAGCCTATAGGTTAGTGTCATAAAGTTGAAAACCCAATATGCTTACAACTAATTAAATTTGATAGTACAATTAGAATGAAAGAGTTTTAACATTGTAGACCTCCTTATTTTCCCAATATACCCCTCATTAAATTTCTTTGAAACTTTTGCAATCCCATCTTACCCTTATGAAAGAAAAACCATGAACTTCCTGCCCTCCTCACCACCCTTTCCCCACCAATTAAGCCAGAATCCGGCACCAAACAGAGTCGCCGGAATCAAGAGATCTCTTGGCATTAGACCATCGACTCAGAGATGCCAATTGTGTCTTCTCTTCTTCTTCTTTTGCAACACAACAGATTAAGTGGTATAATGAGCAAATGTAGGGGTCATAAAAGAACCACTCTTCCTTGAATTTTATGCCAAATTTAGTGACATCAATTGATAACTCTTGTTACAAAGGTGAAGATATCCCTGATAGCAAATTAGTGAGAAAAATACTTTAATCACTATGTGTATAGGTTTCACCCTAAAACATTGTTAGAATTAACTAGCTATTGGCTTAGTGGTATTTTCCTTCATAATATTGAAGAGATCTTAATTTTTTTTTTCTATTTTTTGCCCTAGAAGAGGTCTTAAATTTGAATCTTTAATTGCCCAAATTAAAAATAATTATTATATTTCCAAATAACGAAATAGCTAAAGACATTGATTGCATCATACAGACTTGAAAAATAATTTGTAGGATCTTTAAAAAACTTACAAACTGCAGTTTTTCAACCTAAGAAAAATAAAAATGAAGCACTACAGACTCTACAGACCATCAAAGAATAAGATAGTGAAGATGAATGAACCAAAGAAGATACGTACTTCTCTATTAAAAACAAAATTTATTAAAGATTAATAGAATAAACAAGTGGATACACTAAAAAATAAAATTAGCAAAAAATAAATAAATAAATAAGTAGACATCTTATTTCTAACAAACAAATCCTTAAAATAAACCACAGAATCTTAAAAACAGAGAAAATGGACATGTGAACTGAAAACATACCCTTAATGCTAACCCTTAATTTACCTTGACGATAAAGTTGAGAGTAGCTGTACACATAGCTTCACGTAGTTCACATGCTTATTCCCTTCATTTTTAAATAATAAAAAAATAAAAAAAATAATATTTTCAGCTACTCTGTTTCTCTCTTCAAGTTGGCTTACCACCCTATCAGTACTTTGCTTACAAGCTTTTGTATGCAACCTCTGCATTCTTACCTCCATGGCTCCATTAGTTTGTATTTTTTCAAGTCCTATAAAACCATTGGACTTTGACCAATCATGTCTCATCCAAACATACATTGTATACAAACAATTGGCTGCGAAAATGGCAAAAAGCAATAATATGTTCTGGGGTTTTCCACTTCAAATCTTAAATTTCTTATTTTTAGTTGGGTTCTTTCTTACCCCAGCAAAAGCTGCTTTGAAGATGTACCAGTTTGATGTAAGCACTTCACAATGGCATAATTTTCTTCCTTTTTTCGGTTTTCTTTTTAATTCAAATGCGAGAGAGGGTGAGAGTTGAACTCTATTGGCCTACCACAGAAGCTATAAACTCATTTATTTATGTACTTATTCATGTATTTTCAGGTTCAAGTGAAGAATGTCAGTAGGTTGTGCCATGCAAAGCCCATTGTTACAGTAAATGGGATGTTCCCTGGACCTACAATTTATGCTAGAGAAGGAGATAAACTTCTCATTAATGTCACCAACCATGCCCAATATAACATGTCAATTCATTGGTAGGACATTTTTATGTGAACATATATGATTCTAACAGCATGAAATATGCACAATGGGATTTCTAAATGCAACATTTGGTGAATTTTGCAGGCATGGACTTAAGCAATATCGCAATGGGTGGGCAGATGGGCCAGCCTACATAACACAATGTCCAATCAAGACAGGACACACATACACCTACAATATGACTATAACAGGTCAAAGAGGAACACTGTGGTGGCATGCACACATCTTCTGGCTAAGAGCCACTGTCTATGGAGCAATTGTTATCATGCCCAAACAAGGCACTGCGTTTCCTTTTCCTCAGCCTTACAGGGAAGCTAATATTCTCTTAGGTGAGTTTGAGTAACAGTTAGCTCATCTCTGCCTTTCATTTTTGCCTTGTACAATAAGATATTGAACTCAACATATCAAAAAATTCAGAGTGCTATGCCCAAACAAGGCACTGCGTTTCCTTTTCCTCATCCTTACAGGGAAGCTATATTCTCTTAGGTGAGTTTGAGTAACAGTTAGCTCATCTCTGCCTTTCATTTTTGCCTTGTACAATAACATATTGAACTCAACATATCAAAAAATTCAGAGTGCTTAAACTAATTGTCATATTTCTCATAAATGATGTAGGAGAATGGTGGAATAAAGATGTTGAAGAGATTTTTAAACAAGGGAACAGACTGGGATTGCCTCCGAATATGTCCGATGCACATACCATTAATGGGAAGCCAGGCCCCCTCTTTCCATGTTCTGAAAAATGTAAGCCATGGCAACCCATGAAAAAGTTATTCAATAAAATGAATGTATATAACTCTCGTTTCACATGTTTATCACGTAACCAGTTATTGTGAGAAATCGTTACATACCCTGTTGTATTCAAGAGTTTTTTACATTTATGACTCTAACTTAAATATTAACTGGGGGTTTGCATTCTCATTTCTTGTTTTCTCCATCTCAGATACCTTTGCATTGGAGGTTGAGCAGGGAAAGACATACCTCTTACGAATCATCAATGCTGCACTCAATGACGAGCTATTCTTTGCCATTGCTGGGCACAACTTGACAGTGGTAGAGGTTGATGCAGTCTATACCAAACCCTTTACAACTCAAGCAATACTAATAGCACCAGGCCAGACCACAAATGTTCTGGTTCAAGCCACTCAAGTGCCTAGTAGATATTTCATGGCTGCCAGGCCATTCATGGACGCACCTGTTTCCGTAGACAACAAAACTGCCACTGCAATCCTACAATATAAAGGCATCCCAAATTCCGTGCAGCCACTCCTTTCCCAACTTCCAGCACTCAATGACACAGCTTTTGCACTCAGCTTCAATGCCAAGATAAGAAGTCTAAACACACCACAGTACCCTGCAAATGTTCCTCTTAAAGTTGATCGACATCTTTTCTACACAATTGGTTTGGGAATCAACCAATGCACAACATGCCTGAATGGAACACAACTCACAGCTTCTTTAAACAATATCACATTTGTGATGCCCAAAATTGGACTGCTTCAAGCTCATTACTTCAACACCAAGGGGGTATTTACTACGGATTTCCCTGACCTCCCTCCAACACCTTTCAATTACACTGGTGCGCCACTCACTGCCAACCTTGGTACTAAACTAGGCACCCGGCTAAGCAAGATTGCCTTCAATTCAACAGTAGAGTTGGTGCTACAAGACACCAATCTTCTCACTGTGGAGTCTCATCCATTCCACCTTCATGGTTACAATTTTTTCATTGTTGGGACCGGAGTTGGGAACTTTGACCCCAAAAAGGACCCGGCTAAGTTTAACTTGGTGGATCCTCCTGAAAGAAACACAGTTGGAGTTCCTACCAGTGGTTGGACTGCCATAAGGTTCAGGGCTGATAATCCAGGTACACACATCAACATAACTAAATAGCTTTTTTGTTTTAAATCAGCTTAGAAAACTAATTATCTGTTTTTGAGATATTTTACTAATATTTTGAATTGTTATTTGATCATGTTTAGGTGTGTGGTTCATGCACTGTCATTTGGAGCTCCATACTAGCTGGGGTTTGAAGATGGCATTTGTGGTTGAAAATGGGAAAGACTCAGATCACTCTGTCTTGCCTCCACCTACAGACCTTCCACCTTGTTAGTCCCTTGTACTGGAAATGATCAAGTATACTCATAATGGAGGTTCATAGGGTGCACAAACTGTTTCTTTGGGCCTTTTGACTGACAATTTCATGCAAAAATTCCTGCAAAATGTAGGAGTTCTGAAAACATTCTAGCAAATCTCTTGTTTTAACACCAATAAAATTGTAATTTGTATCGGATTCTTTTAAACGTTAGTATAAATATTGAACCCTGTTTTGTGCAATACATTTCTGTGTAGACAATGGCCCCAAGTTTTTATCCAACCAGAGCAAAAAGCGCTTCTAAGATATAATCTATTTAAGGAATTGCTTTCAAAAATCAAACTTAAAAGATTGTGGGAGTAAGTCATTACAAATACTGGTTTATAGTGTTTTCATCTTTGTCTGCCTTATACGCTAATAATAATTCCTCTCCTAATGAATTCAACAGAATCCCTCATTTCCAATCCTACATCTTGATTGAGATATGAACAGAAGGCTCGTCTAAACTCATTAAATCCTTCTACCATATTTATAAACTATAAGCTTACATACTGAAGCTCAAATAACAAAAGAGCAGTATAGACCAGTTCACAATTAGGGCCTAAAACATGCATATCAAGCTTACAAAAGAATCTATGTTCCAGAAAATCCAAATTACGGGAAGAAAAATGTGGAAAAATGAAGAGATGTCATCAAACATATTGCTCCTCCCAAAAAATAAAAATAAAATCGCCAAAGCTAGCATTGCATTCTACTTGACAATTGTAATCAAATTAATGAATAAATCCATCAGCTTTTGTAGTCCACTCCAAGTATTCACACACCAAAACTCCACTACAGAAAAACAATCACAGCCACCTTCAAGAGAAACTTGTGTCTCCAAACTTTCACCAATTTATGATGGAGATTAGGCAGACCAACAACAGAAAAAACACCAAAGCCCCTATCCAACAAACCCATTTGCCTCTCTTTTTCTTCTGCTTAGCATAGAAGAGTTGATTAGTTCCACCATTAATGTAAGCCCCAGCATCAGCCACATTCTGCTCAATATCATTCACCTCTTCACCTTGCTTTTCAACCAACACAGCCATGTCTAGGAAAACTTGGTGGAGTTCTGTCAAGCTTCTCTGTATGTCCTTCAAGGCCTCATCCCTTTCCTGATTCTCCATTGCCACTTCTGCTTTCCCTTCAAAAACATTGACTTGCCCACTTCTCAAAATCATCTTATCAATCATTTCTTCACTTGCTTCCTCACCTGTGGCACTATAATACCTCCTCTTGAGACCTGTTTTGTGCTCCTTAACAATGTGTTCCCTCAAGGACAGAAAACCGTTCATCATGTCTCTGAGCTTAATTCTCAAACCACTAGTCACCGAAATCCTCATTCGATCAACAGGGCTTCCTTCCTTGTACGCCTTTGACACATTTCGATTATCCATGTTAGAGCGATCAAGCGATTCCAGTCTTGCTTTAATGTTTTTGGCTTTCCGGAGAATGGTAACCATGTCAGCATTAATTCTGTCTCTCAGCCCTCTAAGAACTTTAGCACTGTGGGTGGACTTGGTTTCTTCATTCAGGTCCTGAAGATCAAGAAGGAGGTTTGCAATCTCCTCCATGTCAGCCTTGATTACTGACACTTCTTGGAAAAACTGTGAGAGGTTCTGCTCATCAGCAGGATCAAGTTTCCCCATTTCGAGGTCCAGTTCGGCTTCAAGGTCTTTCGAGGCCTGTTTCTTAAGCTCTACGTAACTGAGAAATGATTTGGTCATTAGATCATTCATCTTTTCTGCGATTACCGAATACTTACCTGAAACAAACCTTCAATTGCTCAATAAATTTCCCAAACTGTTTGATAGCTGAGAAAAAAGTTTGCTTAGAAAAAACCAGGAAATTAAACTAACCTGCTTGAGTTCCCTGAAAGCGTAACAATTAAATTTAACAAGATCTTAAATATGTACAATATAATTTAAAATTTATGTATATCATGTCAATGATTTATATTGATAACCTATATGAAATGTATGCATAACATGGAGAACAAGGAAAAAGCAAAAAGAATTTAAATAAAAGAGTAAAAGAAAGAGAAAAAGAAGAAAACCTTGAAGCAATCTAGAATGCTGCAAAGAAAGAGAGTCAACTGCTAGAATCTTCTTCTCTCTGGAAATGGAATTTAGAGATTGAAAATGCAGGATCGAACGAACAGTAGTTGAAGGGCTTGAACCAACTCAAAAAGCGTTACCAACTTATAGAGAGTCACTGGGTTTGGCTTCCGCTTCTCACTTTCAAATTTGAAAAGATTTCCCAAGAGCGGTTAGTTTTTAGTAGGGGCTTTCAGCTCTCTTCAGATTAAAACTCAAAATTATAAAAATACTTTTAAATTTGTACCCATGTTATAATTTAGGTGCATTAATAAAACTACGTCATCATATTACGTCTTATTATAATCATATCATATACAATCATTTTTCATACTCTTAATACTTAAATTACTTAATAATCGATATATATGGGTGAAAGTAAATTCACTCTTTTCTTAATCCTATATTATTGCTATGCAAATTATTTCCAATGTTCTTTAAAAAAAAAATAACTGAAAGTGGGCAATTCAATAAATCCTTTTAGGTGCCTTGGCTTTATTTTTTGGAAATAAAGCCTCTAGGTAAGTCCAAGTTGTGGTGAGAGAATTATTTTTGTCAACAAAATTGAAAGTATTCATGTATATGCACGTGACAAATTAATTAATGCCATAGCAGCATCTCCATCCTACAGACACTTGCCTGTGGGTGACTTTGTTGTTGCATGAGCTATAAATGAATTGGATCCATCTGGATCATGCAAATTCTAATCTGTTTATAATCAGATTATCAAATTCGGAGAAGAATAAGCCTGCAATGGGCTGACATATCAGAGACCAATATCAAATACAAAAATAAAAGGAAATTCAATAAATCAATGAAACTTGATTGAAAGTTTGAAACTTTATAACCCTAGAAAGAACAGCTAGCTGGTTGAACAACTTGTTGGCATTAATTGTGTTGAACAACTTATATATTGTGTGACTTTTTAAGGGAATCCATATATCCTAATTTTAATTTATTGCCTTGTCCTCCCTTGCCTTGGTCTAACTTCAAAGGCTTAGATTTACATTAATTATTTTTTAGTGTTTGACTGAATTGTGTTTCAAAGGTTGAACTGTGTTTAGATTTACATTAATTATTTTCTAGTGTTTCAAAGGTTGAATTGTGTTTGATTGAATAAGACACAAGGAAAATGTGAGAAAGTGAGTGGATATAAAGGAGAGGATCCAGCAAACTGAGAGTTTGGGGGTTGAAGGTTGCTTGCTTGAGAAATGGAGAGGAGCAAGAGCCTGAGCCGAGTACTCATAATCGGAGTGACAGGGAATCTGGGTCACCATTTGGCCGAAGCCAGCCTCCGATTCTCTCACCCCACATTCGCTCTCGTCAGACCCTCCACTTTCTCCGACCCCCATAAGTCTCAGAAGCTTCACTTCCTGTCCAATGCCGGCGTCACACTCCTCCAAGTAAGTCTCTTTCTGACTCACAACTCTGCTCTTGAAAGTACCCACAAAATAATTTCACTCAATTCCTTCTCTCTCCCTCTCTCCCCCCCCCCCCCCCCCTCTCTCTCTCTCTCTCTGTGTTTCAGGGTTCTCTGGAGGACGAAGAGAGCCTTAAGGCAGCAGTGAAGCAAGTGGATGTAGTAATCTGCGCTGTTTCGGCTAAACAGGTCCTCCTTCAGAAGCTTCTTGTCCAAGTTATCAAAAATGCTGGCTGCACCAAGGTTCGAAAAAAATGTCATTTTGTTTTTCTCAGCTGCCCATTTTTCTTTTCTTGAAATTTATGTATTTTTGGACCGACTGGTTGCTGCAGAGGTTCATTCCCTCAGAATTTGGGTTGGACCCAGATAAGACTCGAATAAAAGGCATGGACTACAGCTTCTATTCGAACAAAGCTGAAATTAGGCGTCTTGTTGAGTCCCAAGGCATTCCCTACACTTTGATTTCCTGCAATTTCTATATGAGCTATTTGCTTCCTTCGCTTGTTCAGCCAGGCCTCAAGGTTCCTCCCAGGGACAAGGTCACGGTTTTTGGCAATGGGAACACTAAAGGTCTGTCGGAGTATTGAATTTCCGAATTGGCATTGTAGTTGTTTGATTAGCTGCTGCTGCTGCACGCTTACTGTTTATGGTTTGTTTGCAGGTGTTTTTGTGAAAGAATGTGATGTTGCTGCCCTCACTATCAGGGCAGTGGATGATCCACGAACCTTGAATAAGGTGGTGTATTTGAGGCCGCTGGGAAATCTGTACTCGCTGAATGAACTTGTTGAGATGTGGGAGAGTAAGATTCGGAAGAAGCTTGACAAGGTATTTGTATCAGAAGAAGAGCTACTTAAGAAAATTAAAGGTAATTTAGTAGTTTTAACTATTTTTGTATTATTGGTCGTCTTCATGAGGCTTATAAAATATTTCTGTTGAGAGCAGGGACAACAAAAATAGAGAAAACAAACGAAAGAAAATGGTTGAGATTGAAGGGCATTTGATGGCCAAACTTACAGAAATCAGATTGTTTAATCACCAAATAATCTTGAAAGTAAATTGTTTGTTTGTGGTTTTTTTGTCTGCGTATGTGCTAGTCACTTTTTATTCTTGAGGGTATGTTTGTTATATGCAATGCTGTTTCCTTTGTTATGAAAGAATGACTTGTTATTGTCTCTGAATGCCTTTTTGAATTGTAAAAACTTGTTATTGCCTCTGAACGTATGAAAAAGGCATCATTTGTGGTTTCAGTGACAGAGTTAACTTTGCTTCTCTATTCTACGGCAATTTGTTCACTGAATAGAAATCCATATAGCTCTTCTGGTAGAACTGGATCAGACTTCACACATATTGAGGTTGCAAATGCATCATGGTAATGGGGAGTTAACTTTGTTTCTCTGTTCCACTGTAATTTCTTCACTCAACCGCAATCCATGTAGCTCTTCTGGTAGAAGTAGAACTGAGTCAGACCTCACTTGAATTATAGTTATTTGTATTATAACTTACCATGAATAATTGGTTTACACCTTGAATTCGTTCTTCATTTTCTTATCTAGTTCTGCACAAATAAAATTTAGCTTGTTGCATCGCAGAGACCCCATATCCTGATAACATGGAGATGGTTTTTATATATTCTGCTTTCATAAAGGGAGATCAAACTTGCTTTGATATCGAGTCATCTGGTGGCGTAGATGGGACAAAACTGTATCCAGAGCTGAATTTTACTACAATCAGTGAATATCTAGACACCCGAGTGTAAGAGCTTCTTCCAGACAATTCTCAAATCATAGCAAGATCATGGCTGATCGCATCTTACATTCTGACTATTAGGCTGAGTTATTTGTTTGTTGGTTTAGAAAGTATGTAGCCTATCTATCTAACTAGTTCAGCAGTTAACTGGATCCAAATAAGTTATTGACTTCCATTTGCTACAAATGAAGAATAAATGGATTATATTTACAATGTATATGAGTAGTATCATCTATTCTCATGGTCTCCAGTTTTGACTGGAACTATGATTGTACTTGTTTATTCATTGTTTGAAGTCTTTACCAGCTAGTAGTGCTCAGAAACTCATTCAATTATTTCAAATACTTAAAAATGAGGTTCTCAACTTCTTCATTGATCAACTAAAGTTGTAATTGCACCTCCACTTCTTGGAGAAGCAGAGATGTAGTTCATGTTTGATCTGAAAGCCATTCACAAAAATTTTGATTTACTGAAATATTGTATAGTCTTTTTTATTGAAAAAGAAGAAAAAGAAATATAGTATAGTCTCTTTGGGAACTATGCAAATGCTTGGTGTTTATTATTGTGCTTCAAAAATTTCATAAAAATGCGGTGACGAGAGAGATAATAAGGAAAAAAGAAAAAAATAGAAGTGTGTGCATTTATTGCGGCCAATCCGTCCAATCATACCGAATTGATCAAGGAACCTGGACGGGTTCTTGGGTAGAGACATTTACACCCACACAAAACGTACTCATTAACTAGATCAAATAATCTTACTCAAAGAAGTCTTTATTAATTTGATTTTTTTTTTCTTTTTGCAAGTTGTTTATTGATTTTGAGTTGAGAAAATATATAATATGAATTTTGATCGAAAAATGTAGCGATAATTGATTTTTTTTTTAATTAAGAAACGAAACTAATTTAATAGTCATAACAAAATAGTTTATCTAGAAAGCCTAGAATATTATAAAGAGATCTTGACAAAAAAAGAATAATAATAAAAAATTACTCCCTAAGACAAAAAATTTAAGGTTTATAACAGAAAATTCACCACAAAAATATCAAGCTTAAGCACAACCTATTCGTGTGCATATGTCTGGAGGCAAGAAAAAGCCTATTGAGTGCTTGGCAAGCCAAATGCTCAGCGCATATAGATGCATTCTCTATCGCTTCAGCAAATTTTTAGGTTGTAGATGCTTTTTTTAGATTACATATTTATCTCTTTAGGTTGCAAATTACATATTTTAGGTTGTAATTGCAAGTTTTAGGTTACAAATGTAGGTTTAAGTTACAGATGCAATTGTCGAGCATTCGGTAATAATTTTGGGCTTCTACTTAAATTTTGAGTCGAATGATTGTAAGTTATTTTTTTTTCTCATTTTGCATGAGCTTATAATAAAGCACCCAAAAAACAATACTAGTATGAAGAGATTCTATTTTGTCAATCAATATACAAGAAAATGATGAATATGTTCTTAAAACTTTAAAATTCCTTTAGAAAAATGCTCAATGTCCCAATTATTTTTCTCAATTTTAAAAAAATAAGATGATTGTGGATGACAATCTTGAAATTCTTTATTACATGCTATTACTTCATCAAAATCAACCAACTTAATAAGCTATTAGGAGGTCTTAGTGGTGGGAAAATTCTCTTTTGTAAAAGTTCATATGTGGAAAAGGTGCAGAAAAAAATTCCAGCCACATATTTTTACTTTTGCTATTAAGTAACTAAGTCATAATAATAATCATGTAGCTAATATTTTTTGTATGCATTGTTTCCGCATTGAACTTTCACTAAATGGTGAAAATGAGCAGCTTAATGAATTAGGAGTAAAATGGGTTAAGAGTTTAATTCCTTTACATATAATAAAAAACAACTTCAACCAACTCAAGAATTTTTAAAACTTATCCGGAATTTGTGAGATGTTTTAATTTTAATAATTGATTGTAAACTAATATTATTAGTGAACATAATGGTAGATTGATTGGTGTAAAATATAAAAGTTTTTTTTTTTTGGCCAGGGGTGTAAAATATAAAAGTTAACTCTAACATTTAAGTTCTAAAACGACAATTCCATATCATTTTTTCTTTTTTTTCCATATGCTTTCATCTTATAATCATACTCAAGTCATTTACATCTGATTCGGACTGAATCTTATATAAGATTATCTATATCAATTATATATAATAAGCTTTTATACAAAAATGATTATCGTATAAAATCACATTCAAATTTCTTACATATAATTCACATAGAGAATTTTTTGTATAACTAAATATGACTGACCCGAATATGACAATTTTGTAGTATTGACATTGAGAACTCTTTTTTTTTTTTTTTGGGGGCCACAGGATAACCCTTTTCAAAGAGAAGAACTATTTTGCTCAGCAAAATAGCACTCAAGAAGAAATGAACCTGGACGGACTCGCGCCCACTTACAAATCCAGCATCATGCAAACGCAGACACAGACATCATGCTTCCGGTTTATCAATCACAAAAGGGTATTTTCGTCATTTCACAATCCCACCCACCATTCTATTAAAGTGGGAGCACTCTGAGCATGAATGGCATGGTTCTACCAGCTACCCGTTTATTTAGTCTTTCCCTTCTGACACTCTCTCTCGCTCTCGTTCTCCAACTGCTCCCATTCCGATTCCCATTTCCTCATCCAATGGCAACCAAATCCAAGATTCTCTTCATCGGAGGCACCGGGTACATCGGTAAATTCATAGTGGAGGCCAGCGCCAAGGCCGGCCACCCAACCTTCGCTCTGGTCCGAGAGCCCACCCTCACCAACCCAGCCAAGTCCAAGATCGTCGAAAGCTTCAAGGCTTTGGGCGTCAATTTCATCATTGTCAGTCAAATTTCCAAGCTTTCTTTTTATTTTTTTCTCTTAATTTTGTTGAATTTGGGTTTATTTTAATTGTGTGTTTTTCCCAATTCGCAGGGTGACCTGTACGACCACGAGAGCCTGGTGAAGGCGATAAAGCAAGTCGATGTGGTGATTTCGACAGTGGGTCACGCTCAGTTGGCTGATCAAGGCAAGATCATCGCTGCCATTAAAGAAGCAGGCAACGTCAAGGTAAAGCTTTTCGTTTTTTTGCTTTCTTGCTCTGTTTTCTCTGTTCAGATTGTCAATATGTGAATGACTTTAATGGGTTTCAGAGGTTTTTCCCTTCGGAGTTTGGAAATGATGTCGATCGAGTCCATGCTGTTGAGCCAGCAAAGACGGCATTTGCTATAAAGGCCGGCATTCGCAGAGCTATTGAAGCCGAGGGCATTCCCTACACCTATGTGTCCTCCAACTTCTTTGCTGGCTACTTTTTGCCCACTCTGAATCAGCCCGGAGCCAGTGCTCCTCCCAGGGACAAAGTCGTCATTTTAGGGGATGGAAACCCTAAAGGTAAGGACTAGCTTCATTTATGTGTGATGGGGTTTCATTCTTTGAGTTACTGCACAAAACCCACATGGGGTTTGGCCTAAATGTTGAAAATGAATATGGATATGAATTGTGATGGGGTTTTGTTTTGCTTTGATTTTTACAGCAATTTTTAACAAGGAAGAGGACATTGGGACCTACACTGTTCGGGCTGTGGATGACCCAAGAACCTTGAACAAGATCCTCTACATCAAGCCCCCTGCCAACACCATCTCATTCAATGACCTTGTGTCTCTTTGGGAGAAGAAGATTGGCAAAACCCTTGAGAGGATCTATGTTTCAGAGGAGCAACTGCTCAAGCAAATTCAAGGTTAGTCACAAAATATGTCATTCTCAAAGAGTACTAAAATTTAGCAGTACTAGTTCTTGTTTGAGGTGCTGAATTGGGTTGGCTCATATTCTGTTTTTTGTTGCAGAGGCTGAGGTTCCGGTCAATGTGATACTATCAATCGGTCACTCAGTTTTTGTGAAGGGAGACCATACAAACTTTGAGATCGAGCCCTCATTTGGAGTGGAAGCTACAGCTCTATATCCTGATGTCAAGTACACAACTGTGGACGAGTACCTCAACCAGTTTGTCTGAGATTTGGAAGCCTCCCTATCTTGTTGGGTGTTCGTTGGGCAACTGGCACTGTCTTTGCGAATAACAGGTGGTTGGTGATGTCTCAGGACTCGGGTTGTGTGCTAAAAATAGCATATGGGGGGAATACCCTTTGTGTCATCTTTGTTCAACTCTGTACTACCTTTGGTATTAATATGATGCAAATGAAGATCTGTAGATTTGGGTTTAATTTTCTTTTGCCATTTTCCTTGAACTTTCCTTCATTGGTGGTTTTGTTTGAGGTTGGTTTCAATCAAAGCTTGATTTTAATTTCCTTTGCTTTTTCTTCTTTGGTGGTTCTGGTTTTCTTGATAGTAAGGTTTCAAGCTCCATCTGGGGAAATGTTATCCACATACCTTAGCTGAAATATGTTCCACGCGTCACTTCCAAGCACATAAAACTATGTTATTAATGCAGTGAAAAAATAAATAAACTTCTACAATCAGTAACTTACCGAAATTAACGTCTAATATTTTATTGGAGAATTACTACTATGTCCTACCTAACCCCTTTGATATAAAAAAAAACTTTTTAGATATTTTTTTGTAGCATATGACGTTTCATTCGCGCTCTCTAGCAGCTTCATCTGACCTCAAGCTCCGCTTGGAAATCATTATTGTAGAAGGCCTAATGAGTGGTGAAGCATTATTTTCCATTTAGAAGCTGACATGTATAATGTGAGATAAGAAAAATTAATTATTTTAAATTAACAATTTATGATAATATAATGAGGAGAGAAAAAATTAAATTAATAATAAAATATTACTTTCTTTTTTTGGGCCAAGATTAATAAAATATTACTTTAAACAACTAAATCTCACCAATATCCCTAATCATCGTCATCCCATCCCTTCACCCAAAAAACTATTACGTGAGAAAAAATGAACTCATATACCCAATTTACCCATATTCAGTTTTAATGAAACCTTACCATGAAAGGTCCAGATCGACAGAGATTTGCATATGAAGTTTTGGTTGAGAGCGGCTAAAAAGGGAGGTGAAACGTTCCAAGAGAAAATTAGGGTAAAAAGGAAACTAAAAAGTTTTTTTTTTTTTTTGGTTTAATCAAGGGTAGATATGAAAATATATAATTGCAGCAGCTTTGGTTGCATTAATATCATAGTTTTAAGTGCTTACAACTTACAAGTGACATACAGCACAAAGAGAAAATAGAAGGTTGAAAAAAAAGGTGGATAGCATTCTTTATTTAAGTTTACTATCCATTTCAGTTGAATTGAATGATTTGAGCAAGAAAATCAACGGCTGGGATTGACAAAAAAAGGTTGTATAAAACGTTGTGTAAAACACATGAGTCTTAAACTAGGGTTACATTGATTCTTATATCCCTTAATTAGAACAAAAAATTACACAAAAGCAATCTTTCCGATTGCACATTCCACCCATCGCACTCATCACAGTATCCAACAAAATGCACTCGAAAATTATTTGCCTAACTCATTGTAATCCAAGAAATAGATGGTTTTATTGAAAACTTTTGGTTCGTCTATTTATTTGATCAAAATTAGATAGACAAATGATTTCTGAATTGACTAATTTTTTGTAAAAAAAATTTCTAAAAAACTATGAGAGTAAATTCCATAAAATATCTTGTATATAGTTACATCCACCTATTACATACAATGTAACGGTTCTCTCATCACATTTATTCATTAGTTATATATTGATCATATGATGTCCATGGTACTAGATATATGTGAGAAACTTATTGTATGCAATTGACTCGAGTGTAGTTAAAATTTTATTGTATAATCTAATTATGTACAAGTTCTTTAACTCTTTAGTGATGCTAAAGACTAGATCAAGGGTAACGCTTGAGTGAGGCTAAGGGACAACTTAGTAAGAAAAAGAAAAAAAGAAGTTTATTGGTCAGTGAATCGTAGTGCGCCCTCTGCGAAATAAACAGCAAATGTCCCTTTTTATTAAATGGACCATTAATAGCAAATGTCCATCCCAATTAGCCTAGTAAAGCACACGTGTTACTTTTCCGCAAGTAGATCTAGCACGTGTTTGTTATTTAGAAAAGGAGAAAGTTTTAGTAGGTAGGTGTTTGGGCCCATGTTTTTGATAGTGCTGAACACAATTATTATTTGCATGGGATCCTGATCACCATTCACCATAATTGAGCAATGTACTAAGACTGTGGGCTCTTCAAAATTTGTCTTCTTTTTTGAGCATGTTGCACATGTCTGATTTGTGAATCAATGATTCATCAGCATGTCACCCATGTCTGCATGCAGGATCAATAATCTTCATACATGTCCGCATGCAGGACCCATAATCTTCCTCCAATAATAACTTTGTAAATATTTTTGTGCAATTCGAATCTCTACTCATGTCTCTCGCTCTCAGTCTCCAACTACTCCCATTCCGATTCCCATGATGGCAACCAAATCCAAGATTCTCTTCATCGGAGGCACAAGGAACATCGGTAAATTCATAGTGGAGGCCAGCGCCAAGGCCGGCCACCCAACCTTCGCTCTTGTCCGAGAGCCCACCCTCTCCAACCCAGCCAAGTCCAAGATCATCGAAAGCTTCAAGGCTTTGGGCGTCAACTTCATCATTGTCAGTCAAATTTCCAAGCTTTCTTTTTATTTTTTTCCAGCTTAATTTTGTTGGGAATTTGGGTTTATTTATTTTTGTGTGTTTTTCCCGATTCGCAGGGTGACTGTACGACCACGAGAGCCTGGTGAAGGCGATAAAGCAAGTCGATGTGGTGATTTCGACTGTGGGTCATGGTCAGTTGGCTGTTCAAGGCAAGATCATCGCTGCCATTAAAGAAGCAGGCAACGTCAAGGTAAAGCTCAAGGTTGGTAACAAAATATGTCATTCTCAAAGAGTACTAAAATTTAGCCGTACTAGTTCTTGTTTGAGGTGCTGAATTGGGTTGGCTCATTCTCTGATTTTTGTTGCAGAGGGTGCGGTTCCGATCAATGTGATGCTATCAATCGGTCACTCAGTTTTCGTGAAGGGAGACCATACAAACTTTGAGATCGAGCTCTCATTTGGAGTGGAAGCTACAGCTCTATACCCTGACGTCAAATACACTACTGTGGACGAGTACCTCAACCAGTTTTTCTGAGATTTGGAAGCATCCCCCATCTTGTTGGGTGTTCTTTCGGCAACTGTCACTGTCTTTGTTTGTGTGCAAAAATAGCATATGGGGGGAATACCCTTTATGTCATCTTTGTTGAATTCTGTACTACCTTTTGGTAAAATAATGATGTCAATGAAGATCAGTTTCCTTTGCCATTTCCTTTCATTTTTCTTCGTTGGTGGTCCTGTTTGAGGTTGGTTTCAAGCTTGATTTTAATTTCCTTTGCTTTTTATTCTTTGGTGGTCCTGGTTTACTTTGATGTAAGGTTTCAAGCTCCATTCACTGGCCAAAAAAAAGGTTTCAAGCTCAATCCGTATCACTGGTGTTTGTGCCCTATTTAGGCTTACTATCCACTTCAGTTGAATTGAATGATTCAATTTGGTCTGAAAACCTCTAGGAATTTGATAATGTAGAAAGAAAGCAACAAAGCAATTCTTATTTCTGTCATGAAGAGAACAGAAGAACCCGTTCAGAATAAAAGGCAAATACAGCTAGCAGCCAACTAACTTACTAAAAGCAAAGTCTAATACAGCTAGCAGCCAACTAACTTAATAAAAGCCTTAAAGGCTATAGCCCTTTTATCAATATAAACCTTTCAGCTCTCACGCACTCAACTAACACACTAATAATGATGATTACAGCAGAGGGTTAATCCAAAACTAACTAATAATTAATGATTATTCCAACACTCCCCCTCAAGCTTGGGTGAGAATATTGGCAGACCCAAGCTTGAACAAGAGACAATGAAACTGAACAGTAGGCACGCCTTTAGTGAGCAAATCAGCTAGCTGAACATCACTTTTGACAAATGAAGGATGAATAATATTAGCTTGAACTTTCTCACGAATAAAATGACAATCAACTTCAATATGCTTGGTCCTTTCATGAAAAACTGGATTTGAAGCAATGTGGATGGCAGCTTGGTTGTCGCAGAAGAGCTTTATAGGAAGAGAGTGACTGACCCCAAGATCTTTGAGCAAAGCTTGAAGCCAAATCAATTCACTAGTTATAGAAGCCATAGCTCGGTATTCTGCTTCTGCACTAGACCGAGCAATGACATTTTGCTTCTTGCTCTTCCAGGTAACTAAGTTCCCGCCAACAAAAGTACAGAAGCCAGTGGTAGACTTTCTATCAATGGGATTCCCCGCCCAATCTGCATCACAGTATCCAAGGATCTCGGAATGCCCATAATTTTTTAGCAAAAGGCCTTGGCCTGGAGAGCCTTTTAAGTAACGCAAAATTCTTTTAACTGCTGTCCAATGATTAGAGCAGGGGGAATGCATGAATTGACTCACCTGACTTACAGCAAAGGTGATGTCGGGACGAGTGATGGTGAGGTAGATAAGCCTTCCAACAATCCTTTGATAATTGCTCACATCCGATAATAATTCACCACTAAAATCTAGCTTGCCTTTGCTGCAAACAGGATTAGACATAGGCTTAGCCCCTAGCATGTTTGTCTCTTGGAGAAGATCCAAGACGTACTTTCTTTGGTTAAGAAACAACCCTTTGCTGGTCGAGGCCACCTCAATGCCAAGGAAGTACTTGAGATTGCCTAAGTCTTTGATAAAGAATTTTTGTGAAAGGAAAAGCTTGAGCTGGGCAATTTCCTTATCATTATTCCCTGTTATAATGATATCGTCAACATAAATGAGGACCGCAACAGTTCCTGTACGCCCTTTCTTGATGAATAATGAGGAATCTGCTGCACTTCGCTTGTATCCAGTGCTTTCAAGAACTGAACTTAACTTGGCATACCAAGCTCTTGGGGATTGTTTTAATCCGTACAGAGCTTTATTGAGCTTACACACCATACCCTTCTGTTTTTCTTGAGGGTGTCCAGGAGGGATTGTCATGTAGACTTCCTCCTCTAAATTGCCATGTAAAAATGCGTTCTTAACATCCAATTGGTGCAAGGACCAGTTGTAGTTCACTGCAATAGAGAGAAGGACACGAACTGAGCTCATTTTAGCAACGGGGGCAAAAGTTTCTTTGTAATCTACCCCATAGGTTTGAGTGAAACCTTTAGCTACAAGTCTGGCTTTGTGTCTTTCAATCGTTCCATCACTATGGAACTTTGTTTTGAAAATCCAGCGACAACCGACTGGCTTCTTTCCTTCAGGAATTTGGACAATGGACCAAGTTTTATTGTCATTGAGAGCTTGAAGTTCTTCATGTATTGCTTTCTTCCAAACGGGTTGAGAGTTGGCCTCATAAAAATTAGCAGGCTCTGCACCTTGTGAAATGCAACAGACAAAGGCTTTATGAGAAGGAGACAAGCCATCATAAGAAATGTAATTATCAATTGGATATCTAGAAGCATGGTAAGTGATAAAATCATTGAGTCTTGTTGACTGTTGCCTGGTTCTATTTGATCTTCTAGGAACACCATTGATGGACACACTTGAATTACCATCCTCGTGAAGGTGTTCATCATTTGCAATCAAGTTTGGAGGTAAAGGGTCCTCATTGTGATCATTTCTAGTTAGCAGGCTCTGCACCTTGTGAAATGCAACAGACAGGCTTTATGAGAAGGAGACAAGCCATCATAAGAAATGTAATTATCAATTGGATATCTAGAAGCATGGTAAGTGATAAAATCATTGAGTCTTGTTGACTGTTGCCTGGTTCTATTTGATCTTCTAGGAACACCATTGATGGACGCACTTGAATTACCATCCTTGTGAAGGTGCTCATCATTTGCAATCAAGTCTGGAG
>QANT01001847.1:11357-33387 GCA_003254885.1 Purshia tridentata | reverse complement strand
TTTGCACCACCCTCCTTATCTTAACATACTTGGGACTGATGGGAGGTTGAACTAGTATTTATTATTCCCCCATTATTTTCACTTTGTACTTTTGATCCAAATGTTGTGGAAATTTTGACAGGAAGAGGTCTCTTATTATTTACAAACGTCGTTCTTGTATGCTCTGAATGATGAATGTCTGGTTATATAATCATCAACTTCTGTTGCATTTGAAATTCTGATACATTGGTGATAAGTAATACTAGGAATTCTAGCGAGTTTAACGATTTAGAATCACTGCAAAGTACTTTTAACATTTGTTTGGGTTTAGTTACAAATTGAGTTGAATTATTGAATTACTGCTGGGCCATGATTGTATCCAGAATCAGACTGCTATCAATTTGTTAAAATTGATGCTCATCACCTCCCCACATGGATCGTTCATCTCGGAGAAGATTGTCCCAGACATCAATGTAATGGAATTGTTGATGGCAGCACTTTGCTCGCTACTTGTTTTGGTAGGTTTTTTTTTTTTTGGTACTGAAGCAGGCCTTAAGCCCAAGAAAAGGAAAGACTACACAGGAATAGCCCTTGCCACAGCCACATTGTTTTGGTAGTTTCACCCCTCCTTTCGATGGAGTTTGATATCCTCCGTCTTTTGATGAAGCTGCAATGCAGACTCAAGCCCCCTCAAAACGTCATTCATCGCCGGCCGGTCGACCCCATTGTCTTGCGTGCAACTCATAGCGATCTCAGCAAACTTGTTCAAGCACTCGGCGCCGATCTGTCCCCACAGGCTCGGGTCAATATTTTGCTCAAGTTCCCCATCGCTATGGCAGCTCCTGGCCCACTCAGCCAGGTTCATTTGCCTAGTCTCCTCCACCGTATGCATCACAGCCGGCCTCCCACACAAGACACAACACCTCACACAACACCACCCCAAATGAGTATACGTCGGACTTTTCAGTCAGACGTTGACGGCGGGGTCCAGATACCCGAAACTGCCCTTAATCACCGTGCTGATGTGGGTCTTGGACATGGTGGCCGTGCCCATTTTCGACAACCCAAAATCTGAAACCTTGGCCACCCATTTCTCCTCTAACAAGATGTTGGTGCTCTTCACGTGACGGTGGATGACGATGCCCTTGGCACCACCGTGAAGGTACTACAACCCACGCGCCGCGCCAATACAAATCAGAAGCCGTTGTTCTCAGGGAAGAGATGGGTTGTTTCTGGAGTGGTAGAGATGGTCAGCGAGGGTGCCACGTGCCATGTAATCGTAGACCAAGATCATCTCACCTTTATCAGTACAATATCCGATGAGGGAAACAAAATGGCGGTGGCGGAGTTGGGAGAGCAACTCAATCTCCGTCTTGAACTCGTGGGCCCCCTGTGATGACTCTGGTTCCAGCCGTTTGATTGCTACCGGGGTGGCCCCACCATCAATGCAACCTTTGTAGACGTTGCCAAAGCCTCCTATACCAATAATCAGAGTGTCGTTGAAGTTTTGGGTGGCGGCTTTGATCTCCGCCAGTGAAAAGTAGCGACACAAATAAGATGGCAAAGATGACCCCTCGGGGGTCCCCGTTGACTTGGTGGCCCCTTTGCCTTTAATCCATGGTGGCCTGAAAACCAGGAATCCAAGGACGGAGAGCACAAGTAGTATGCTGGAAACTACAACAGCCACGATTGCGAGCATAGGAGTCGGCCTTGACTTGTTGTTGGGGTTTTTTGGCTTGACGGTGGGTCGGGGTTGGGTGGGGCGAGATTGCCATTTGAGACTTTGAGTTTGATGATTTCGACCCCATTCAAGATTGCATCGCTGTAAGTAGTCATCCAATCACGTGGTTCTGCTTGGAGAGCGAGGGTGAGATTCACTTTCTTCGAGGTTGGAGGGCGTGCAGGAGTCATGAACACCAAGTAGTCTCTGTATACTGGAATCCCATTTCCGTTTGAACCAGTCCACTGGATTATGTCTGCTCCTTGTTCAGCGATTTGATTGGCTACGTAGATCGGAAACATCCAGTCAAAGGCCTTGGTAATAGCAGAATCGAACTCACAAAAATGGAGCCTAAAATAAAACTTGGGATCTACAGGGAATCCCCAGGTGAGTTTGTAGCTCTTGTTTATGGTTTTATTGATACCCATCGACCGGCCCGTTTGGTAAACTTGTTTTGGCGCAGAGTAGTCCTTTATTTCAGAAAACTTGAGTTGAATACTTCTGTTTTCTGGTAGAACGCTGTAACTTAAACTGTCCAAGTACCTCTGCTCGATTTGCCAGTGTCCTCATCGAGTGAGAGTGAACTTCCACCGATGTTGATTCGGTACACCATCTCTAAAGCAGAGCTGTTTCCGATCGAAAAGAATTTTTTGTTGCCTACATAGTCAGCCCCGTCGCTTTGGGCTGCAGTGTAGTAGAGATTTGNCGTCGCTTTGGGCTGCAGTGTAGTAGAGATTTGTAGGCATGGATACAATTTCAATTCCGTTGATGAACGCGTATGCATCTGGGGTTGCTGTACTCGGAATGAATGTGACGTTGAAACTCTGTTCTTTCTCAATGTTCAAACAGAATTCTCTGTAAATCGTCTTGTCCCCAAAAGCAGCATCAGCAGCATCAGCTGTGACTCAGGCGTTGAAGTTGTTGAGGAGGGTAAAATCGTCGGCTTTGACGGAGAAGAGGGATTTGGAGCTGTGACTCAGGCGTTGAAGTTTGCATTATGAATGAACCATTTTAATTTTCTCACAAACATTCCAAAAAAGTGATCAAATCCCAGTACAAACAAAGACTAGATGTTACATAAATAGATTTCAAAATCTTTTTAGATTCCAGTTGATGTGGCTGTGATTGAATTCGTACTCGATCGTTCATTTTTAAAGAGGTATTGTTATCTTACCTGCCACATCGATCATCTCTAAAATTTGAGAAGATTTTTTGGTGAGTAATTAGTCATTGACCCTATTGTCAGTCCTGGAATTTTTTGAGTTGGTTGCTGCAGAAATTGGCCTCCAATTAGCAGCAAATTAAGGGCTTGGACATTTCAAAGTGAATCCTTGAACTAGATGCTAAGGATGAGCCAACTGGCTTTCTTCAATTCCAATATTGCCTTGGAAAAAATGTACGACTCAAATTTCACTGAAGTCCTCGAAATTTCATAATTAACAATGTTAATTGTACGTTTTCCTACAATATTAGGAACAAAATATTTGAAGGCCCAATTCTTAATCTGATAAATAACTAGAGTGAAGGTTACTATGTACGTGACGTCACGCACGGGAAAATAAGTTGCCAAATCAAAGTTTTTTCGATGAAATTGACAAACTATTATTGATTTTGTTCGCAATTTTACAAAATTTAAGAAAAAAACAATGGAAACATCAAAATTACAAATTGAGCTGAAATTGTAGCATATATACTATGACACTGACATAGAATTCTAGCTACCCAGATTGGTCGATTAATTCATTAAAAATGGTTGGTCGATCATCGTCGTTGATCATCTCCCATTGGGATCGTGGATCTCAGAGAAGACTATCCCAGACATTCCTTTAATGGACTCGTTCGTAGTGGAATATTGTTCACTACCACTGCTTTTGGTCACCCCGCTCATCATGTTCTTTGAATCCGAGTACTCATCTTCCCAGCTACAACTAAACCCCACATCAGTATCCTTCATTACCAAGGCAACTTCATCCTCACCCTTCCTTTCAGTGCACTTCACCCCCACCTGATCCGCACTCTGCTGAAGCTGCAACGCAAACTCAAGCCCCCACGCCACGTCATTCATCGACGGCCGTTCGATCCCATTATCACGCATACAACTCACCGCAATCTCAACGAACTTACTAAAGCTCTCATTTACAATCTTACCCCTCAAGCTCGGATCAATGATCTGATCAAGGGTCCCACTGCGATGACAGCTCTTGGCCCACTCAGCTAGACTCATCTGCTTCTTCTCCACCGTACGTATCAAAGGCGGCCTTGCACACAATACCTCACACAACACCACCCCAAACGAGTACACGTCCGACTTCTCCGTCAGCTGCTGCCGTCGGTAGTATTCCGGGTCCAAATACCCGAAACTGCCCTTCACCATCGTGCTAATATGGGTCTTGGACGTAGTATTACTCGTGCCCATTTTTGACAAGCCGAAATCCGAAACCTTCGCTACCCACTTCTCATCCAACAAGATGTTCGTGCTCTTAACGTCCCGATGGATGATGGTGAATTTCGCACCCGTGTGAAGGTAGTGCAGCCCACGCGCTGCTCCGATGCAAATCTGGAGCCGCTGCTCCCAAGGAAGAGGTGGGTTGTCAGTGTGGTACAGATGGTCGCGTAGAGTCCCACGCGCCATGTAATCGTAGACGAGGATCATCTCGCCGTCATCCGTACAGTACCCGACAAGAGACACCAGGTGGAGGTGGCGGAGCTGGGAGAGCATCTCGATCTCCGTCTTGAACTCGTGGGCCCCCTGCGACGACTCGGATTTGAGCCGTTTGATCGCCACGGGGGTGGCCCCACCGTCGATGTACCCTTTGTACACGTGGCCGAATCCGCCGACGCCGATAATAAAAACGTCGTTGAAGTTTTGGGTGGCGGCTTTGATCTCCAGCAGCGAAAAGTAACGGCACATATCGGACGGTAGAGACGATCCGCGAGTCTTGGTAGACTTGGTCGTCGAAAAAGAAAGTGGACCCCACTTTGTTCCCTGACTGGAGCTTGAGTCCTTGACTTTTCTTCCTCGCCTGAAAATGAAAAATCCAAGAACAGAGAGCACGAGTACGCCGGAAACGACACCGACGACGAGGGGAAGCAGAGGAGTAGATGACTTGTTGCTCGAATTTTCGGAGATCTGCGGCGTCGTGTTTGGTGTTGTTATCTGAGGTGGGTCGGGGTTGGGTCCGGCGAGATTGCCATTCCAGTCACTGAGTTTGAAGATTTCGACCCCATTCAAGATTGCATCGCTGTAAGTAGTCATCCAATTACGTGGTTCTGCTTGGAGAGCGAGGGTGAGATTCAATTTCTTCGAGATGGGAGAGCGTGCAGGAGTCATGAACACCAAGTAGTCTCTGTATACTGGAATCCCATTTCCATTTGAACCAGTCCACATGATTATGTCTGCTCCGTGTTCAGCGGTTTGATTGGCTATGTAAATCACAAACATCCGGTCAAAAGCCTTGGTAATAGTAGATTCGAACTCACAGAAATGGAGCCTAACCAGATAAGAAAATTTGGGATCTACAGGGAATCTCCAGGTGAGTTGGTAGCTCTTGTTTATGGTTTTGTTCATACCCATCGAACGGGCCGTCTGATAAACTTGTTTTGGCGCAGAGTACTCCTTTACCGCAGAAAACTTGAGTTGCATACGTGTGTTTTGTGGTAGAACGCTGTTACTTAAACTCAAACTGTCTAAGAGGTACTGCTCGACTTCCATACCATCCCACTTGCGGTACATGCCAGTGTCCTCATCGAGTGAGAGTGAGCTTCCACCGATGTTGATTCGGTACACCATCTCTAAAGCAGAGCTGTTTCCGATAGGAAAGAAGTTTTTGCTGCCTACATAGTCAGCCCCGTGGCTTTGGGCTGCATCTGATAAACTTGTTTTGGCGCAGAGTACTCCTTTATCGCAGAAAACTTGAGTTGAATACTTACGTTTACTGGGAGAACGCTGTAACTTAAACTCAAACTGTCCAAGAGGTCCTGCTCGACTTCCGTACCATCCCACTTGCGGTACATGCCAGTGTCATCATCGAGTGAGAGTGAGCTTCCACCGATGTTGATTCGGTACACCATCTCTAAAGCAGAGCTGTTTCCGATACGAAAGAAGTTTTTGTTGCCTACATAGTCAGCCCCGTGGCTTTGGGCTGCAGTGTAGTAGAGATTTGTAGGCATGGATACAATTTCAATTCCGTTGATGAACGCGTATGCATCTGGGATTGCTGTACTTGGAATGAATGTGATGTTGAAACTCTGTTCTTTCTCAATGTTCAAACAGAATTCTCTGTATATCGTATTGTCCCCAAAAGCAGCATCAGCTGTGACTGAGGCGTTGAAGTCGTTGAGGAGGGTAAAACCGCCGGCTTTGACCGAGAAGAGGGATTTTGAGCGGTCGAAGTCCGGGTACGAAACTGCGTTGAAATACAAGCGAATGAACTTTTGGCCGGCGGTGACTGGAAATCTGTAAGAAAATTCAGCGCGAGAAAGCCGTGCGGTGGTGTACGGTACTCTGTTGGCGGGGGCAGTGGAGGCCTGAGGTGCTTCATAGACGACGGATGTGGTTTGGTGGACTTCGGAGGGGGAAAGTTTTGACTTGATATCTCCAGTCCAGTTTCGGTAGTCAAACATATTGAAGATGGTGCCGGAAGAGCCGCAGTTAAGGGTGATGTCATCCACGGGATCGTATGGGGAATCGCCGGCCACATGTACGGTGAGTATGTGCATGAACAGGGAAAGGTAAAGTACTGGGGTGAGGTTCATGGGTTTCATGGTGATTGTAGGAAGGTCTCTGTTTGCTGCTTAATTGGGAGAAGATGAGTGCTGAACAGAGAGACTCAGAGAGGTTGCATTCATATAGGGGCCAAAATTGAAGCTTGTCTTCTGCTTGCGAGTTGTTACATTGTTGTTTGCTGAAATTTCCTTCAAGTTCTTGAGGGGAAGAGAAGTGGGACATAGTGGTCTGCTCTCTACTCTGAAGTAAAGATTCTCGATCAACATCAGAGATGAGTCAAGATAATTGATAGACTTTCACAACCTTATATATATTTTTAATTGAATTGAGTCTTTGGCCAAAGTCTTTATGCATACTTCCAAAGGTTAACAGTGGATCATGTGGTCTTGGTCTTGTTTTGAGTAGAAAAGTCTGAGTGCTAACAACACGCTAAATGGTCTCCACCTATGAGTTGGTAGACGTCATTTTAAGCTTTCAGAATTTATAATTTTATAATTTTAATTTTAACCCGAGTTTCAATCTGTGAATTAATTTACATGATTAGATAATAATTCTTGTGTGTTTCATAGGCCATGTTTGGTGTGCATGGATTGGAAAGGATAGTCATCCTTGGATTGTATTGGATTAGTAATGATATATCTAATCCAATGCCATGTTTGGTGGTGCAAAACACTAAAACACAGGATTAGATAAATAATGCTATTTTAACCTTTTTTTGTCAAAATGTGACTAATATATTATTTTTTCTTTCATATTTTGAATAATAAAATTTAACAAAATAATAATATATCAAATAAAATAAAATTTTCAACTTCAAAGGAAATGATTTTTTTCAATAAAAAAAAAATTCATTACCATAGCAAAATAATAATGTGCTAAAATTAATATCCACCAAATATAGTAATTCAATTACTACTCAAATATTCAACTCATTAATCATGCAATAAGTTTAACCACCATAGCAAAATAATAATAGTACCAAAATTAGTATCCACTAATCTAGTCATTCAAATACTACTAAGATATGCAACTCATTCTTCATGAGATGAGTTGCAACAAATACTCCAATTTATCTTCAATAGTATCTAAAGCAAGAAAAAGATCAACTGTAAATGCATCAAAATCAGCCACAAGCGCTTTTAAATAACTAAATTAATTCAGAAGTCCTTTATATTATTAATTTTTTCTTTTTAATATGATAAAGAATTTCAACTAATATAGCAAGAATGATAGCAAAAATCCAAGCAAAAACATTGGTGGTGACCAACTAAGCTGCTACATTAAAAACTAGTATGCTGCTCCCTAAAGCAATCCATTCTCCATCACTTTGAACATCATTTTGCGAGCTGCATGCTCAGTGGCAACAATACTATGCTAATGGTGACTGGCAGATAACATAAGCTTTAACAGAAGAAAAAAAAAAAAAACTATAATAATATCTACAGTTGGCTCACATCAAGTAACAGCTCTGGTTGTGTACATCAAGGAACAAATGGACACTTATTATACCACAAACTAAGCAAACATCATGACCTATTGACCTTCATAAAGAAGAATGTTTAAGCACATATCGATTTATTATATTCTATCAAAAGTCAGACAAATTGAATGAGCTGCTATTCGAACCTAATTTTGTTAGCAGTAGTCCCAACACACTATTTACGCCATTGAAAAATTTTAAAACTTATTAATACACCCGACATATATTTTTTTGAACTACCCTTATGAAAACCCAACATCATACCCAACAAACACACCCAACCCCAACCTCATCGCCACCACCTCCCAACAATTGTGGTTCAGTGCTATCTTACGCAAAGACCCAAACACACAGGGCATACAATTCATTAACAAAGAGAGCTTGCAAAAGATAGTTAGATTGAAGAAACTCAAAACGAATTCTACAAATTTATACAAGTTTAGGTGTGAAAATTTGGTATTCCATTTATGAATTGTACAATTACATTGAATTGAAACTACAAATTTATACAATGCAAAAGATACAGCCGAAAGGCTAAAGTTTATAGCCGAAAGTCAATACGTGCGGTTACCTAAAGTTTAAAGCCTATACGTGTGTGCCTAATTACTAATTAATGTTATTGTTGAATTTTTACATTTTTTTACACTACTTTGGGAAGGAGGGAGGAACCTGCATGGTTAAAATTTCATATATTATGTATAGGGCTTTATTTATTATGTTAACTAGATTCAAAGTATTACTTTTACCTTCAAATTTATTATGTCTTTTTTATATTAAATTCTTTATTCACATTGACATTGTTAGTTCTTTTCTTTTCTTTGGTAATGTATGTACTTTTATTCAAAATCAAAATTTGTATTGCAAAAAACAATGTGTTGCGTTGCGTGTATGTTCATATGAGTAATAAAAAAATTGACTAAAAAACAGTTTGTTTTTAACCAAAAATAACGTTAAAATTTACTATGAAAACAAAATCAACATTTACGTAATATAAAAAGCCTTTTGACACACACAGAGTAAGGCTAATGAACTACGAGTGATTTTCTAATGCGGTAATATGATATAGATAGTATGAGGGAGCAGCACATGGGGCACATAATTCCACGCCAACATTGAAATCATGTGGCCTATGTGCTGCTCCCGCATACCATCCTCACCGTACCATCCGCACCAGACCAAATCCCAAGTAACTATGGCTTTCAAAGATAAATGGTTGAGACACCTTACACAAAGCCTCCTAAAGAATTACAAAAGAATAGGGTCTCTCTTGGACCATTTAAACCTATACTTAGGAGTTTCATTTAATTCGAGGCTATTTAGAAGTATGACTATAATTCACAATATTAAACATATGAAACCAACAAAAATGAAAGTTATTAATTACAAATTTAGTACAAAAATATATATGAGGTGGGTTTCCACAGTGATCGAGTTTAAGCCAAACACAGAACCCCACAGCAAAACGGCAAAACCCAAACTCTCTCACTCTCTCAGAGACTGTGAGAGGCAAGAGCTATGGCGTCGCTCTCTTCGGCGATCTCTACTCCAGGGCACTGTCTCTCTCCCAACGCATTGCTTCACGACGCCAAGTCCAAGAAGATTCAGTACTCTCAATGCTGTACATTTCTTGCCCCTACTCAGCGCTCTCCTATTTGCAGGTAACTGGAAGTTTTTTCTCTTATTGCTTTTCTGAGCTCAAAACTTTATGACCTTCGCATTTTATTCTGAGTTCTTAGCATAAATTTCTGCATTTTGTAATGATGTTTAGTTTGCTATCGGAATTTTTGCCTTTTTCTTTCAGAAATTTAGTTTTTGTTGCACAAATAAATAGTGATTTGTTTGTTTATTACCCAATTTTTTCATTTTTTTTTTCTAGAGCATAGTTGTTTCTACTTCATTGTAAATTAAATTATTTATTTATTCACGAGGTTTTTTTATTTTTTATTTTCAGAATGGGTTTTGTTTCTGTACTAGAAAGGAAAAGGACATTAAAAACCCATATTTTTTCATCAGTCACAGGTTCATCTCCTACCCTTTGTTCCATTTGAATTGGTCCTCAGGATCTTCTTGTAGTGGATGACTGTAAGTTTTAATCTAATTATGTTTTCCTCTTCTTAATTAGTAGATACTCCAGTAGACACATCCCATGAAAAGGTTCAGCTTCCTACAGGTGACAGTTGGTCTGTTCACAAATTTGGTGGCACCTGTATGGGAAGTTCAGAAAGAATTAAGAATGTTGCAAAAATAGTTCTTAGCGATGATTCAGAGAGGAAGTTAGTAGTTGTATCAGCAATGTCCAAGGTAACCGATATGATGTTTGATCTCATCTACAAGGCTCAATCACGAGATGAATCCTATTTATCTGCATTAGATGCTGTTTTAGAAAAGCATAGATCAACAGCTCTTGATCTACTTGATGGGGATGATCTTGCTAGTTTCTTATCACGATTGCATAATGACATCAGTGACCTGAAAGCGATGCTTCGTGCAATATATATTGGTATTAGACTCATCTCTGCCTGTCTCTGTCTCTCTCTCACATACACACAAACACAAACACACACACACACAAAAAATTACATACATGTCTTATGTGTCTCCTAGAAGGATTTTGTCATACCTGGAATGTTTATCATGTTCTTCATTCATTTGTTATTTACAAGAAACATCATGACATTGGTGGCTTTCTGATCCATGAACTCTCGATGGGTTATCACGGAAAATGTGACATGTGATTTTAGATATTTCCATCAGATGTCAAACGGACCATGTTTACCATTGTGCATATGCTCATACCACAAACCACATCAACTAGCGCTTTCTGGCAGACAGAGAGATTAATTATTTTATTGGAATTGTTTTATCTTTTTAAGGGAGTAGTTTGAACTTAATGGGATTAATGATTTCTTTAATTCTTCCCATTTCGCCTTCTGATTAGTCTACAATACATTAATACAATGGCTGAATAAAAATAAAAGGGTTAGTAAAGCATCATGCCTTTCTCCAACTTAACTAAGGCCTATACATAGATATTATGAACCAATTTTTAATTTTCTTGTTAATTTTATGTCATTCCACACTCTTCTAATTTTGGATACAATTTTAAGGTAGCATCTTATTATATTGACTAATATGCTTAATTCTGGCAGCTGGTCATGCAACAGAATCTTTCACAGATTTTGTTGTAGGACATGGAGAGTTATGGTCTGCTCAGATGTTGTCATCTGTTGTTAGAAAGGTCTGGTGGTTGTTTGCTCACTTTTTGAAGAGCATTTGCAGAATGTTGCTTTCTAAGTCGTTTGATATATTATTGTGTTTTTGATTTACTTTGGCAGAATGGGGTGGATTGCAAATGGATGGATGCTAGGGAAGTCCTTATTGTAAACCCTTCTGGTTCTAATCAAGTTGATCCTGATTTTGAGGAATCTGAACGGAGACTTGAGAAATGGTTCTCCAGAAATCCATCAACAACAATCATAGCTACTGGTTTTATTGCTAGCACACCTCAAGATATTCCTACTACTTTGAAGAGAGATGGAAGTGACTTCTCTGCAGCAATCATGGGTGCTCTATTCAAGGCAGGTCAAGTTACAATTTGGACAGATGTTGATGGTGTATATAGTGCAGACCCCAGAAAAGGTTTGTATAGCCCTTATTCTTAGTAAACATTAAGTCACATGTCAATTAGTTTTATGTAATTGTGATAATAGAGAAAATTTCCATTGAGGGATCCCTTGAATAAGGTTATTTAAGGGACACATTGTGGGGCACACTCCACATTTTATTTCAATGATCTAAATTGTTTATTTTTTAAGTCTCCACTCAAAGGTCATCCCTGCAAAAAATTAGTGAAATCGAAAACCATTTCAGCATTTGATTAATTGGTGATAATTTCATTATTTATCAAAAACACAATGTTCGTCTATTTATTTGATCACAATTAGATGGCTTAGTGGTTTCCAGTATTTCTAATTTTTTGTAAGGGTGATCCCTAATGGAGACCTAAAAATAGATGGTTCAGATCATCAAACTATAATGCGGAGTGCGTCCCACAATGTGCCCCTCAATGGAAGCTTTCTCTGTGTGAATATATATATAAGTGAACACTGTGCATTTTTGCTTTTTTAATTTGTGAGAGTAATGGCATGATGCCTTCTAAGAATGTTACAATGGTACTGTGGCGTTTAATTCAATGTTAAGAAAATTTCTTTTGCAGTTAGCGAGGCAGTGATTCTGAAGACATTGTCTTATCAAGAGGCCTGGGAAATGGTGAACCTTACTACTCCCAGTTGAAGTTGTTGAGATTGGGTACATTCACAATTTTAACAAAAATATATGTATGTGTGCAGTCTTATTTTGGGGCAAATGTTCTGCATCCACGCACCATCATTCCAGTGATGCAATATGACATTCCAATTATAATAAGGAATGTTTTCAACCTCTCTGCACCTGGTACAAAAATTTGTCGTTCTTCTGCTACTGAGGATGAAGAGGTCCAGGGATTGGAGTCCTTTGTTAAAGGGTTTGCAACAATAGACAACTTGGCCCTTATAAATGTTGAGGGGTGAGCTGTGCATTATAGTCATTTACACTGCATTTGTTCTATGAATTTACAAATACATTTCTCCCATTTTTAACATTCTCCTTTGTTTCAACCAGAACTGGAATGGCTGGTGTTCCTGGTACAGCTAGTGCTATATTTGGTGCTGTAAAAGATGTGGGGGCTAATGTTATTATGATATCTCAGGTTACCTCAAGCCCTGTATTCAGGTTCATGGTAGTTGACACAGTTTAACATGTATGATGCTTAGTGTTCTTAGTGATGGGTCACTGTAGGCTAGTAGCGAGCATTCTGTGTGCTTTGCTGTCCCTGAAAAGGAAGTGAAAGCTGTTTCTGAGGCACTGCAGTCTAGATTTCGTGAAGCCTTGAATGCTGGGCGCCTTTCTCAGGTGCTTACTTTTTATTTGACTGAATTTCTTGACGAGGTTACTTGATGTTAATGTATGGAGAGCAAGGACAGCATGCTGACAATTAATTTTTTGTTTATTTCACTGATAATTGGATATTGTGGTTCATTGGTTTCGCTTTACAATGATGGAAAGGACTATATTGACAGAACTATTTGTTGTACCTGTTAGTAACTTTAAGAACTGCTAGTAACTTAAAACTTAAGTTTCTTATAATGGCTTGCGTCGAAGGTCATCTCCCCTACTGAAGAAGGTACACGCTTAATCTATGGTAGGCTTAGGAAATTATTTTTAGAGTTGTTCCTCAGAATCAGCTTTTCCATGCATCATCATGGTGGTAGAGAGTGGCTGGAAAATGTTCTTGAGTTGGCAATTTTACCTGAGGAAATTAAGTTGGAGGTTTGGAGTCCGAGGTGCTGATTTGCATCACTTTAATTAGGTAGCACCTTTGGTATCAATACCATGGCATAATTAGCCTACTGGACCACTATTTGTATCTCAGCTATAGAATTGCAAGAAGAGTTTTATAAAATTTCCGAAATAATACAGTGGAAATGTAAATGGGAAAAAATGCATGTACTGATATTATATTTTGATTGGTTTTATTCCTGATGAACAAAAATATTTCATTCTTTGCTCATCTATATTACTGAAACTGAGTCTTGTAATGCATTTTTTTCTTTTTATTTCATATATGTTATCATATATTATCAATTTTATGATTCAAATTTGTAGCACCTCTTCAGTACTTGGCTAATAATTTAACCTTCTCAGGTTCAAGTCATTCCAAACTGTAGTATTTTGGCAACAGTTGGCCAGAAAATGGCTAGTACTCCTGGAGTTAGTGCAACTCTTTTTAATGCTCTGGCAAAGGTTAGGGTTTCATCTATAAGTTTAATATAATCAATCGAAATTTTTTATTATTTTTAATTTAACAATTCATAATTGTTTTCATAGTGATTTACAATGTCAGAGATCTGCTTCTGAACAGTAGTCTTTTATTCTTAGTGTTTCACATAATCCCTAATCCCCAAGACAAATTGTTGTTACAATGCAGGCAAACATTAATGTGCGTGCTATAGCTCAAGGTTGTTCTGAGTACAATATTACTGTAGTGCTAAAGCGGGAGGATTGTATTAGGGCCCTGAGAGCTGTCCACTCTAGATTTTATCATTCAAGAACTACTATAGCAATGGGCATCGTCGGACCAGGATTGATTGGTGCCACATTACTTGATCAACTAAGGGATCAGGTGGTTTATTTGGACAAATTCTCTTGCATTACTATCATTTTCTTTCTGCAATGTGTCATTTGTATGTCATCTGTACATCAAATTTGTATGATTCTTTATTACATGTGTACTTGAAGATCCTAATTTGGTCAATATTATCACTGTGTGCTGGTTTTCATGTGTTTCAAAAGTGGGGTCTTTTGTGGTTTTTGTTTAAGAGTACATATTCTTGTCCGATTTGGTTTCTAGAGCAGCGAGATGTCACCTTTTTTTGGTTAAGTTGTAAAATGTGGTTTGCTTGTGCACAGAAGAGCATAATGAATTTAATAATCTTATTGGAAGTTAAGTTTACTTGGCTACATAAAAAATTATAATCTAGTTTGCAGGATTAATTCACTCAAGAAGATTGTGAATGTATGCTTGTTTTCAATGGGTATACTATGGTCATATATTAATGAGAATGAAGGTTTAATGCTGTAATATTTATCAACATATAATCTAGGGTTCAGAGGCCTATGATTTTGCTTCTTAGTTTTTGGTGCTAATTTAGGTTGCATATACATATGCTGCTCTGTGCCATTTACAGCCATTCAACAATTTAAGTTTTAGTTTTATATGCCCAACCAATTGGCTTTTCTTTCTTAAAATTAATTAAGATATAAATTAGGTATTTTGTAGTTCTCTCTCCTCTCTCTCCTTCTCCCTCTCTCTCTCTCTTTCTCACTCGCGCACACACACACCCTCACACACTTTACCCTCCACCTTTAGACTCTTTACGAATTTAAGTTCATATTACTGCTTATGCACAAGCTTTTTTGTAGTTCTCTCTCTCTCTCCTTCTCTCTCCTCTCTCTCCTTCTCTCTCCTCTCTCTCCTTCTCCCTCTCTCTCTCTCTTTCTCACTCGCACACACACACACACCCTCACACACTTTACTCTCCACCTTTAGACTCTTTACTAATTTAAGTTCATATTACTGCTTATGCACAAGCTTTGATGAATACTGATCCTTTTATTTTTTATTTTATTGAGTGGAGTGAATCATTAAAATTGAACAATTTTAAATTTTTCAGGCAGCAACGCTTAAGGAAGAGTTTAACATTGATTTGCGTGTTATGGGAATCACTGGCTCAAGGACAATGCTTTTGAGTGAAATGTAAGTTAAAAAAGCTTTCTTTGGAATATTCTTAAATAAAATGCTTAGTATCTATACTACACTGGTTCACCTTGGAGTGGTGGCATAATAGAGCTTGCTTCCTTTGTCTTTTCCTAAGTATCCACCTGTTAAATTATTGATGGTCTAAATCATGGTGGTCCAATTTATACATGTCTGTTAATGAAACTTTTTTGGATAGACTTCTCAGAATTGATAATTGACTGTGGATAATCATATGTTCATTTTGGACATTATTTGCACCAGGATTCGTGTCTTCTGCTAAGTAGTGGAAGTTTCCAGAGTCTTAATCACATCCATGCTGAAGCTTTAAACTTGGCTCTCCTTGTTATTATTTTTGAATTTCTTGTGTGCATACTACCACAGACTTGTTTCATTTCTATTTTTACTGTATGTTGCAAAAAAATGTCACCTGTAGCTTCTTATGGCTTGGTGGTAATTGATTTACTTCTATTCTATAAATTAGTCATTTAGTAGTTTTCATTTCCACGACGGTGAAATTTATATTTTTATTATGGTTGTAGGGGTATTGACTTATCTAGATGGAGAGAACTTCAAAAAGAGAAGGGAGAAAGGGCAGATATGGAAAAATTTGTGCAACATGTACATGGGAATCATTTTATTCCGAATACTGTGATAGTTGACTGCACAGCTGACTCTATCATTGCAAGCCATTACAGTGACTGGTTGCGGAAAGGAATTCATGTAGTGACCCCCAACAAAAAGGCAAATTCAGGACCGCTTGATCAGGTAATATCTCTTCTTACATGTGGGCGATTTGTGATTACTCAAAATTCTTGTTTTGGTGGTTTGTATAATTCTAATTCACTGAGAAAGAACAAGATCACCTCCCAATTCTTTAATTATATCTATCTACCCAATTAACCGGGAATGTGGATTTCTTTTCACAAACAGTTGTATCCGGAACCCCTGATTTTGGGGTATCTTGCTTTCAAATTCAAACAATTTACAAGGGTCATCAAGCAATGAATACGGTCATTGTTGGTCCCCACTGTATTTTTTCTTCATGCTTCCAATCTTCCCAGTATTTATCAATTTTTATTTTCTTTTTTACAATTCTGGTCAAGAGCGCTGTCTTTATAAAATGTGGATGACCACTTTTGATTCACAATTATAAGAGAGAATTCAATAACACTTTGTTGTTTGGACATAGTGATGATAAAAGTAGCCATTTACATGTGCAATTTTTCTCATATCTGTGAACAAATTTTGCGGAAATGCCTATGCCGCAAGTGATATAATTCATAATGCTTTAATGTGAATTTATCTGTTCTAACTATTGAATACAGAGTGTTCTTTATAAAAATAAAAAAAGGGAGGGGAAAATAATACCCAGATTGTTTGTAGTATTTGTTTCTCACAAGGATTTTATTTTAATTTGACATAGGCTTCTTCCATAGCCAGCCATTTATTTCATAACAATATGAACTATTTTGTGTATTTTATTTTAATTTACCATAAATTGGCTTGTGAGAAAAAAAAAAATTTGAATAAACTATGCAACTAACTTCGTTTTTCTGTTATTTAATATGAATAAGTTACTCTTTGAGTAAAAGTTTAATGCAGTCTGAAAAGGCAGTAATATTGTTCAATATCTTGCATATGTTTTGACTTCTTAGGTTTCATCATTCATAACTTTATTTTTGTTCATGTGCAGTATTTAAAGTTAAGAGCTCTTCAACGGCAATCATATGCACATTACTTTTATGAAGCTACTGTTGGAGCTGGTCTCCCAATTATCAATACATTACAAGGTCTCCTCGAAACTGGAGACAAAATATTGCGTATTGAAGGCATCTTCAGGTATGTGGCACTTTTGTTTATCTTTCTTCTCAGTCAAAGTTGAAAATAATACTAGAGCCCTTTTTAAGCATGTACAATCTTGATGTTAATGCACACCTTATATATATTATGTTTAACACAATTTTTGCCTCTCTGATTTGCTTTTGCAGTGGAACTTTGAGTTATATATTTAACAACTTAATAGGAAGACGAACTTTTAGTGAGGTGGTGGCTGAAGCAAAGCAGGCTGGTTTTACTGAGCCAGATCCAAGGGATGATTTATCTGGAACAGATGTTTGTAGAAAGGTAGTATGTGCTAATTTTTTTTCCACCTAAATTAAGTAGGCTTTATAATGATGTGGTCAGGTTTGTATTTAATCAGTTTTACGTCCCTCAAGTTTTGATATAAGATCCTGTGGTTTGTATTATTAAAGAAAAAATTTGACTTCATATTTATGCTTCTTTGGCCCCCACCCCGACACTTCAACCTCTGCTGTCACAATTTTTATTTCATTGTTTTGTGGTAAGATTTGCCTCCTAAGGAACCGTTCAAATGCAGGTGATAATTCTTGCCAGGGAGTCTGGTCTTAAGCTGGAACTCACTGATATCCCTGTTGAAAGCCTTGTGCCAGAACCATTGAAAGTAAAATCTAATCTTGTCAATCATTTAATACCTTACCAAGTGCATGTACACCTTTTTCTTTTCAAAAAAAGTGCATATGTTCACCTTTGATGTGGAGTTTCGGATGATTTATTTCCAGGACTGTGCATCGGCCGAGGAATTTATGCAAAAGCTTCCACAATTTGATCATGACTTGGCTAAGAAGAGACAGATAGCTGAGGATGCAGGGGAAGTGAGTATCTCTGATATGCATTTCTTTTCTTGGTAGTCTAATACTGGAATTTTAACCTATCTGAAATAGTAGCCATATTTGATTGCTAAATTGATCAGGTAGTTTGTTATAAGCCTACTAGGGATCCAATGGCTATTAAATTTTATTTTTTTGAGGTATCAATCATAAGAATGGGCAAATTGGGGAAGAAATAACTCATAACAGTTTGGTTCCTCTGACCCATCCTCATTTCTTACATTATCTTCCGATATGATGGTTATTGATGTATTCCTCTGACTTCATGTGATAAAAACTGCACTGTGGATTTTATTATAGGGCATAATAGTTTGGAAAATGTGAATATTTTTCTTAATTCATCAGCGTTCTTTGGGCAGGGATTATCCAACCTTAATGTTGTAGCTATAATTATAGGAGAGTATTTGTTTTTCCCTGTTCTAAACGGTTTTCTTCTTACCTCATGACTTTGTGATATCTGAAGGTCTTGAGATATGTTGGGGTGGTCGATATGGTCAATAAGAAAGGGGTAGTGAAGCTGCAAGCATACAAGAATGATCATCCATTTGCTCAACTGTCCGGGGCAGATAATATCATTGCTTTCACAACAACAAGGTACAAAGATCAGCCTCTGATAGTCCGTGGACCGGGTGCTGGTGCCCAAGTCACAGCTGGTGGAGTCTTCAGTGACATATTGCGGCTGGCCTCATATCTTGGTGCCCCATCATAGTGGTAAGCCTGTAGCCAGAAGATCATAGCATCTGTGGTTCATCTAAGGCATTAATTCACGTGTTTCTGTCTGTCATGTATGTCTGTGGCTTAATTAGTGGATGCAATATTTGTGAACTGGTTCTTACACAGGAGATAATATAATGTGTCCAGAAATTGTGATTTATTAGTGATTTAGGATGCACTTTTGCACCTGGGAAGTGTAGTTTTTGTTATGAGGCTTAGCTTCTACCTGCCGGGGTTTGGGGTATATAATGTTTAATAAAAAATTGTTTACTATTCAGCATTTTCAATAAATGTTAATGCCATTTATCTCCTGAATCTGTCGCAATGTTTTATTTTCATCTTGATAAAATATAAAAAATAAATGAGAAGGAAAAAAAAAAACACACACACACACCAACCCTGGCTTCATCGTTGTTGAGATATGCCCTTCATACTCTTGGGCTTGTTTTTAACTGTTTGGTCTTTAACTTTGACATTTGTAATCAGATTATTATTTTCTTGATTGGTCGCATGGAGGATGTGATTCCAAAACTAGATACACATGTAGTTTCTGATAAAGACGACACCCAGAAAACATCCAAATAAAAGTACAACCATTGTATGAAACTACTCTTGCATTCAATCCCTTACGTGCTCTTCATGTGATTCTATTTGTATTTTGAAATTTGGATATCAAATAATGTGTTATTATATGTATTAGTATTTTACTTGTGAAATAAATGTATATGTATTAGTATTTGTGCAATGAAAAGCATTCAACGCCATAATACCAAAAGAAAACGCATCCAACACCTTGTACATGAATTCCTCATGAAGTAAAGGTGGTTGCTTTTTAAACCAAACTAATTTAACTACAAGAGCAAGACAGAAACAGAAAGTTGACATCAATATCGATTAGTTTTAGACCAACAGCGAGCCTTTCTTTTCATGAGCACATGAAATTATTTTGAAGATCATTTTTCAGTTCCACAAACAAGACAATTCCAACAATCACAAACAATTGGCAAAGTTTTGAATTTTAAAAGTATATCTGCTTTTTCCTTCTTAAAATTTATTTTTACTCCAAAGCCAAAGCCAAAAAAATGCAAACAAAAAATAAAAAGGAGTATACGTTTTGCTATATATTGCAAGAGAAATACAAATTTCCTCATACCGCAAGAAATGTGCATGCTAGATCATCTGAACCAAAGTACATAAATTAATGACATTATTAATATTTGTATTGACATTGTTAATATTTGTATTGACATTGTTAATTTCCTTGAACCTTCACTGATTGAATTGAAACAGACCCAGGTACTCTATAATCAACAGGGCACAAGTTTCATATAACCCACTTGAAGTAAGAAGGAACAAACAGATCATTTTGCTCTCTGGCAAATTGTAGCTGTTTGCACCCGCCCAAAAATTTGGGAATATTAGATATTTGTTCAAGGGAGGCGATTTATGCACTCCACTTTTCTCTACTTGCACTTTTTTTTTAATTTTAATATCTTTTTCATAATTTATTTTAATTGTATTCCAAATCTACCCTTCCAAATCTAATCCCCAAGGCACTCATTCTCTCTCCTAGCTAGCGTCTCATCTGAGTACGTCATCTTCTTTTAATCTTATTAATAGTGCAGGGCAAAGGGATATGGAAGGCTTTGATACACAAAGGCCTCTCTACATCTTTTCCCTCTGTTCTTCAAACACTAGTATAATATTGCTGCCTAGAAATTAAATAACTAAGTAGGCACAAGTCCAATACAAGAACCCGAAACCCAACTATGCTTGCTTGTCAAAATCAAATATTGAAGTTTACTCAAAGAGAGTTTAGCCTTTTAAGTGTTAATTTGATTCAGATTTGAAACTTTGGCTGCACATTTGAGGTGACATTCTTACTCAAAACATTCAAACAAACAAGACGCAGGTTCTCCACTAAATCTCATAACTTTTTGGGAAATAAAAAAGGAGCCTTCCATGTTGTTCCTCTCGTCTAAGAAATTGCACGGGGGTAGGGTTCCAACGTTTTACTCTTTTTCTACTGAGTTGGGTTATGTTTTTTAATTTTTGTGTTTTCCAAATAGAGAGAATTAGTTGTTTGTAAATTGTAATTGATTTTTTGCTTTGTAGGCAACATTAATCAAACCAATGTTGCTAAGTTAAACAAATATCTTCATGCATCTTTCAATATCAAAATTTATATCGCACATTCACCAAAAATTGGTTCATAGAGCTAGCCTACATATTGCCTTGTACTATTAATGGAGGAGAAGAATAGAAAGAGACGACTGAGTTAAATCTAAATGATGTGGATGAGAGAGCAAACTGTGTTTGATTTTAGGGACAAATTCAGAATACAGGTCGACTGAGTTAAATCTAAATGATGTGGATGAGAGAACAAACTATGTGTTTGATTTTAGGGACAAATTCAGAATACAGGTAATGAAAATAATATAAAATTAATAAAAAAATTGAAAGGAGTGTAAAAGGAGAAAAGTGGAGTGTGAAAATCTCCTTCCTTGTTCAATTGTTTAATTACAATTTTTATGTGTACCAAACAAATTTTTCATTTTACCTAACACCATTATAATTTATAATTTTACCATTATATTCTAGGAAAAAGACCATTAAGAGCAATTGAATTTAACATCAAAAAATATTTTTCTCTCTATACCCAACAACTTTATCCCCTTCCTCTCTCCCCCCAAACTCACTTTCAACCTTACTGTCATAAATAAACTTCAAATCCTAAATTAATTTTTGTCTCCATATCATTTAATCAAGGTTGTTTTGACGAATGAAGAGTTAAATCGTTGTTTGGGAACCTTCAAATGAGTTATGTGTTGTAATTTTTTTCGCATTTGCTGCATTTTTTTTAATGTTTATGGACATTATGGATGAATCTAAGATCACGCTCTATTCGGTCGTCGCCCATTGAGCATGATGACATTATTCGGTGGTGACGAATAATATGACAGAAGGTTAAGATAAGATATTTGACAGATGCCATCAAATGATCAATGAGTAGAATATGGGCATAATCCAAGTGCAAATTCAAAGACAATTCCATAGAAGTTCATGTACAACAATACATGATTCAAAAGTGTATAATGCCTAAAATTATCACATGAGGACATCGGAAAATCCAAATTTATTCAGCACGGAACCATTGAATGTATCACAACTATTTAGAATTCCATTGCCGAATAATTGGAATTCGGAAGGCGCCTGCCGAACGCTGCATGAACCAAAACAAAAAACAAAAAAAACTCAACAACTCCACCCCAGACAGCAGCCCCGACACCCACCTCCCTCCCCCACCCATCCATCTCGCGCGTCAACTTCCCTCTTTATGTTCTTCCTTCTCTCTCCTTGCCTCACC
>QANT01001847.1:0-11331 GCA_003254885.1 Purshia tridentata | reverse complement strand
ACCTCCCCCTCCCCCCCTCTCTCTCTCTCTCTCCAACATGTTGGGTGATGTTGGGTGTGTCTGTGTAAAATGTTGTGTAAGAAATGAAATTGAAAAGAGTGGATTAGATATTATTAATAAGGGTATGATAGTAATTTGGGTTGGATAAAATGAAAATATTGATTTTAAAAAAGTGATGGTTGGGTAGGAATACAAATTCCCTTGTTTAATCTATATATAAAAATTAGATTAATTACACAACACCCCTAGCTTTAGCGTGATTTTACGACACTCCCTGCACTTCTAAATTGACGTGCATACCCCTCGGCTTTAATACTTCAGCTGCAAACATTGCCCGGATTGAGGACACCCACTCCATTCGCGGTGGAGGGAGGGAGAGGTAGTAGTAGTCTACATTCGTAACACTCACGTAGTAGTATCAATGAGAGCGAGAGAGAGACTGAGTGAGGCCGTGGGGGAGAGGTAGTAGTAGTAGTAGTAGTTTAGATGAACCAAGTTTCATCACTTAGTTTTGGGCCTTATGGCTCTCTCTGTTTCTCAGCTAATCGTCCCATTTCTCTTCGCTTCAACCTCCACTTCCAATTCCATACTACCAGGTATTACTCCCTCTCACTCACTCACTGATACTCTCATTCAATTCGCAGGGCTGCTCTTTTTTAAATGGGTTCTCACTTCTCACTTCTCTGCTGTCTCATCTTTTAGCTTTTTCTGTACTTTTTCACTTGATTCTCTCTAATCTTATTTTTTCAATGGAAAGATGGGTTTTTTTGCCATATGAATGAAGGAAGGCACTGGAAGTTTTGTTTTAACTGATGACTGTAACTGTGAGACAAGTGTTTGTCTTGTTGTTTGAATGAACTTGATAGGATCATATGCAAATGGGTCTATATATAATTTTTTTAATTTGTTTCTTTTTCCTCTTTTATAAGCCAAATAAGTGAGTTTTTAACTTTGTTTTGTGACATATGGGTATGGTGTAACAGAGCAATAGCATCCCACATTGTTGGTTATCCCCGCATTGGACCGAATAGAGAGCTCAAGTTTGCCTTGGAATCTTTCTGGGATGGGAAGACTAGTGCCGAGGAATTACAAACAGTGGCTGCGGGTCTTAGATCATCCATTTGGAAGCAGCTGGCTGATGCGGGTATTGAGTATATTCCAAGCAACACCTTCTCATACTATGACACATGTTAGATACCACAGCCATGCTTGGGGCTGTACCCCCTAGATATGGTTGGAAACAAACTGATATTGGTTTTGAGACCTACTTTTCCATGGCTAGGGGAAATGCCCTTGTTCCTGCTATGGAAATGACCAAGTGGTTTGACACCAACTAGTAAGTGAATTATGCAGCTCATGTTTCAAGTGGTTTTATAAGATTGGTTTGTGTATTTCAATTGTCTATACGGAACACCATTGACATATCCTTTTGTGCAGCCATTACATTGTCCCAGAATTGGGTCCGCATATGACATTCTCTTATGCATCCCACAAGGCAGTGGATGAGTTCAAGGAGGCCAAGGCTGTAAGTCTTCCCAAATTTTAAAATCTTGTTGTCTTTTGTTCCAAGTACTTGTTTAATATTTTAGGAAATCAAAAAGTTGTCCATCAAAATTGGAATTTCCTCCCCCCTTTCCTGTTTAGTAATAGTGATTTGCTTTATTGGTGAAGCAATTGTAGAAAGCAGAGACAGTTAGATATGTGAAAAGGCTGATTGGTTATTTTGAAATCGGTTGGAAGTAGTTTAAGTTTCAGAAAGGGAAAAAAAAGAAAGCTGTAAGATGGACTTACCTAATTCTATCTGTGTAAAATGAATGAGTTGTAAATGTCATGAATAGACTGTTTGAGTTTTAAATTTTATGAATAGACCTTTTAAGGGACATCTCACACTTGTGACTGGCCATTTTATCATATTGCCTTTGCAATTAGAGAATAACATCTAACTTTAAGTACTATGATGTCTTATTTCAGGGATTTTTTAGGTACATATTTCATATGATTTAAAGAAGATGAAAAAGTTATTGGATATGTTTCAAAAATTTGTTAATAAAGAATGATGCCACTTTTCTGCATCTTACTGAATATGGTTTTGAATTAGATGTCTCATTGATGTATAAAATTTATATAAAATTTTGGTTCATTGATGTATTTTTCTATTTGATATTTTGACACTACTCAGCTTGGAGTGAATACCATTCCTGTCCTTATAGGACCTGTATCCTACTTGTTGCTATCAAAACCAGCAAGGGGCATTAAACAATCTTTTTCCCCCCTCTGCCTACTTCGCTCTATTCTTCCAGTTTACAAGTAATGACTCTACCTTTTTCAGAGACAAGTTTTTATATTGGATGTACTTGTAATTATCTCTACTAATGATCAAAACCATGAAGGGAGGTTGTGGCTGAACTAAAGGCAGCTGGTGCTACGTGGATTCAGTTTGATGAGCCCACCCTTGTATTGGATCTTGATACTAACCAATTGCAAGCATTCACTCATGCCTACTCAGAGCTAGAGTCATCTTTATCTGATTTGAATGTTCTGATTGAGACATACTTTGCTGAAGTTACTGCCGAGGCATACAAGACACTTACCTCTTTGAAGGGTGTTACCGGTTATGGGTTTGACCTGGTTTGCGGAGCAAAGACCCTTGATTTGATTAAGTGTGGATTTCCTTCTGGAAAACACCTCTTTGCTGGAGTGGTTGATGGAAGGAATATATGGGCTAATGATCTTGCATCTTCCCTCAATACCCTGCAGACTCTTGAGGGCATTGTTGGAAAAGGTTTATTGATAAGTGCATTCTTTTACAAGTGAAGGATGTGTTCAATTTGCTGGAAGTAATGTTATCTAATATTTTTTCTGTAGACAAGATCGTGGTCTCTACATCCTGCTCTCTTCTCCACACTGCAGTTGATCTAGTGAACGAAACTAAGTTGGATAAAGAGATTAAATCATGGCTTGCATTTGCAGCCCAAAAAGTTGTTGAAGTAAATTCCTTGGCTAAGGCATTGTCCGGACACAATGATGAGGTATTTTGTTTCTCAATCATCTTTCATTATTCTTCTTGTATTTTAGGCGTCAAAAGAGAACTTAAGTATTCTTCTGCATTAATTATGATTGTAATTTTTTTTAAATCTTTTTTATTGAAGACAATCTTATGATATTTGAACATTCCTCTTAACCATTTTTCATATGAATGGAAATAATGTATAGTTATGCATTAAAAGCATGTAAACAAATGAGGTGAAGAAATTCATTCCAGTGACAGGTATATTTGAACATTGCATTTAACCATTTTTTACAGTGGATGGATATAATGTATAGTTATGCATAAATAGCATGTAAACAAATGAGTTGAAGAAATGCACTCCAGTGACAGAGAGGTGGAAGATTTGTAATTTTGTAGAGGGGAGAAGAGGAGGGAAAATCTTTTGCCAATCATCACCAAGAAGTATTGGAAAGCTCGGGTGATGAGACGGCGTCAGCTGAAGAAAATGATTCGCCATCCTCAGAGAAGGATGGAGGACATGACAACCACAATTTTCTTAAGGTGGAGGATCTGAATTTGGAGGGTTTTCTAATTACATAGGGGATGGAGGTTGTGGATTGGAAAATTTGAGAAAAATCCAAATTCCTCAATGCAAAGACCCGAGAGGTTCGGTGATAGAGGGTCAGGGAACCCTCTGACCATAATGACAATTGATTGGAGACAAAGGTAATTTGGGAGTAAGAACAAGGCCTAGATGTTGGCAAACTTCTGATCAAGCAGTGGGTTCAGAGGGTCGTGAGCTGAAATCTGTGGAGAACTTTTTTGTCAAAAATGAATATTTTGGTTGCTCCATTTCAATAATTGGAAGGGATAGAGGGGAAAGGTAGAATCTGCAGGAAAAGAAGGGGTTGCGAGTATTGAAAAATTTGGAGTCAGACATGAACTATGATAGAAGAGGAGAAAAGAAATTTGGGTGAAAGGAGTGAGTCCCAACGTAGATAGGATTAGTTGGAATGTGAGGAGGCTGGAGGGTAAGAGGAAGTGGAGAATCATAAAGGAGCAGCTAGTTTGGAATAAGGCAAACATAGTAATTTTTCAAAAACAAAAAATACAGAGAGAGAAGATGGAAAGACAGATAGTGGCAAGTATATTGGGGGGGGGGGGGGGGGGGGNGATGAGATGTGGAAAAGGGCATGGAATTTGGTGTTAATAGGGTAAGAAGATTTAAAATTTTTGCTTGATTTTGTTCCTAGGATGGTTTAAAAATCATGCGATAGAATTTTTGGGTTGTTGTTCCCCTTTTTGGTGGTAAGAAAGATTTTAACGGAGCCTCAAGTTGGTGTTCATACCAGCGTTTAGTTTTGAGCTGTACAAAATCATACATAGGTGCTTGCATGTGTGGGAGAATTTCTCTAATCCTCTAAACTTATTTAGTTAATAGGGTAAGAGGTTTCCGATTATTTTTCTTAAATTCTTGTCCAAGGATGATTGGACAATTATGTGACAGAATATTTGATTTTTCTCCCCCCTTTTTGTGGTTAGAAAGATTTTAACGGTGCTTCAAGTTGGTGTTCATACCAGTATAGTTTTGAGCTGTACAAAAACATACATTGGTACATGCATGTGTGGGCTCTATTTTCTTTTGTAAAACACTTCATAGAAAACACTCTTCCCCAGAGTTTCTCATGTCATCTGTTCTTGCTGTTGACTATGATCCGGTGGCATTTTGAACATTGAAGTTTCTCACCTTTGCTAATAAAAACTTTCCTGTTTACTAGTTAACACTAACTGTTCTGCTGTGCTGTAGAAGTTACATAAGCAGGTGAATTACTGGAAATAAATTGAGCCCAATCAGTTAACTTGATTTCTTATTAGGTGTATTTTTCTGTCAAGAAACTTCTCAATAATTCTTCAGAGCTTTCTTCTTTGAGGATCTCTTTTTTTGTTTCTGCAGTACTTTCCTCACTACCTATTCATTTCCAGGCATTTTTCTCTGCCAATGCTGCAGCTCAAGCTTCAAGAAATCCTCCCCTAGAGTGACGAGTGAGGCTGTCCAGAAGGCCGTAAGTTTTTGGCTTTTTATGCTTACTTGTTTTAAACTGACCTGTAGCAACTATCTTGCACTTATGGGATTATCATTCTTGCATAGGCTGCTGCTCTGAAGGGTTCTGACCACAGTCGGCCACAAATGTGGGTGGAAGGCTGGATGCTTAACAAAAGAAGCTGAACCTTCCAATTCTTCCAACAACCACCATAGGATCTTTCCCTCAAACAAAGGATCTTAGAAGAGTGCGCGGGGAATACAAGGATAAGAAGTAAGCATTCTTGTTCTGCACGTTGTGTTGCCCTCTGAATTTTGTTGATTTTTCTTACCATATATACTAAACTGCCTCTGTATCTTCATAGAATCTCTGAGGAAGATTATGTCAATGCAATCAAGGAGGAAATTAACAAAGTTGTCAAGCTCCAGGAAGAGCTGGACATTGATGTGTTGCTACATGGAGAGCCTGAGGTGAGCTTTCACTAGATAATATGCTTGTTCGTTCAACTAGGCCTGCTTGTCAAAAGAGGATTTTTTATGTTTGATTATATTTGCCAATATCTTGTCAACCCAGAGGAATGACATGGTTGAGTACTTCGAAGAGCAATTATCTGGTTTTGCCTTCACTAAGAATGGGTGGGTCCAGTCTTATGGTTCCCGTGGTGTCAAGCCACCTATTATCTACGGTGATGTGAGCCGCCCCAAGCCCATGACAGTTTTTTGGTCTTCACTGGGTCAGGGTATGACAGCGAGGCCTATGAAGGGAATGCTCACTGGACCTGTAACCATTCTCAACTGGTCCTTCGTGAGAAATGACCAGCCCAGGTAAGAATACAGACATACAAATTTAGTCCTGTATTTATAATGGCCAAATTTCTAGTTTCTCATGCTCTGTATTTGCCTGTTTTTAGATTTGAGACCTACTATCAGATTGCTTTGGCCATCAAGGATGAGGTGGAGGATCTTGAGAAAGCTGGTATTACAGTGATCCAGATTGATGAGCCTGCTCTAAGAGAAGGTTTGCCTCTTAGGAAGGCTGAGCAGGCGTTCTATCTAGATTGGGCTGTTCACTCCTTCAGGATAACTAACTGTGATGTTCAGGACACTACCCAGGTTTCTTTTCACATCTCTACCATTCATTTCTCGGCTGTAAATCAACACTAGGATCCAGATGTAACTTTAGGGCTAGGTCTTTAAGTGCTTTGACTAAACGTGGTGAGCATGTGTCAAATTGACAGTATAAAAGATTTGGTTAAGAAGGAAGAAAGAAAAAAAGAGATTAATTCCATAAACTGAAATACTGTACACATTGGAATAGTATGAATTGGCCTACTTGATGAGAAAGTTAAGAGTATAATGCTTGGAAATCTTGTTTTGGACAGATCCACACCCACGTGTACTACTCAAATTTCAATGACATCATTCACTCGATCATTGACATGGACACCGATATGATCACCATCGAGAACTCCAAATCAGATGAGAAGCTGCTCTCAGCCCTCCCGAAGGAAGTGCAGTTTGGTGCTGCCATTGGTCCTGTTGTGTATGATGTCCACTCAACAAGGATTCCGTCTTCCACCGAAATCTGTGACAAAATGATAAATATCTGTAAGGTCCTTGAGAACAATGTCGTCTGGATTAACCCAGACTGTGGCCTCAAAACACGCAAGTACTCTGAAGTGCAGCCCGCCCTCCGCCACATGGTTGATGCTGCCAAGTTTAATCGGAAGATGTTGGCCTATGACCAATGACTAGCTAGTAGCCTTAGGACCTAGTGTTGTATAATTTTTTGTCTTGGTTCTTTTGTTGAGTTTTGTTTTGTTTTTTTGTTTTTTTTTTTTTCAATTTCTTCTTGTAGTTTGTAATTTTGTAGCAGTTTTTGTATAACCTCTACAGGCTTTTATTATATTCAGATTTCTATATGCCCTGCTGGATTTTGCTTCTCCTCATTGTTCTTCATTGCAGAAAAACATTTTATGCTATAAAAATTCATTCTCTCTTCTTTCTCCAAATCATCATAAAAAATAATGACCACAATACCACCATCACCACAACAATAATGATGATAGAAAATGAAGAAGCATCAACAAGCCTAGAATAAGGGAATGGGAGAGAGAGAGAGAAAGAGAGAGAGAGAGAGAGGTTGAAAGTGACATAAGTGGGCATTTGGTAGGTATTTATATAAAGGGAATTTCTATTTATACCCAACTATCTTCTTTTGTTACCCAATTTCTTAATTTACCCAATACTCACCTTTTTCAAATCAGTTTTTTCTTAATTTATCCAATCTCAATTACCACATTACCCTTGTTAATAGATACCCAACTCATTATTGTCATTTTCTCTCCTTACCCATATTTTTACACACATACCCAACAACAACAAATTTCTCTCCCAATCCAATCATTTACACTATCCCCATACCCAAAAATCTCACTCCCAACAGCTGATCTCACCACCACCGAACAACAAACCCCATCTCAGCCACCTACAACCAAAATTTTCGGTTTGCTTCGGCCCACACCCGCCGGACGCCCGTCTTTGCTGCTGCTGCCGCCACCATCACTGGTTGTTGAGCTCTGCTGGTTGTTGAGCTACTGGAGGTTGAAATTTCGAGCTTTTGGTTTCAAACTTTGAATCTCACTTGAAAAAGTAAGTTCCTAAGCTTTTTGTTTGTTGTTTTGGGCAAATTAAACGTATTTTATGATGGGTTTGTTGTTTTTATCTGAATTTTAACCATTTGTTCGAGGTTTTGGGGGATTTGTGGGTTGCAAATTATTTTGCTGTCGGAGGCTGTGTTCGATTGGTACTAACCGAACAAAAAAATTTTGCCCAGTTGAACACAACTGAAAGCTATTGTGAAGTTCGGCTGACCCTAGCCGGATATTGTCATTTTATTCGGCTGTGTGTGATCGAAGCCCTTTTTTTTTTTTTTCTATCTTCTTTTTTTACCAATTTGTTAATTTTGAAGGTAGATATGCGTTCGATCGGGGTCATCCGACGGCCTCCATTAGACGAGAAAGAAATCTTTTAAGACAATAAGAACATGAGCTCCTTAGACAACTACATGCTTCTGCCAGTGAGAGCAATATACCAGCCCTAGAGGATAAGCCAGCCTCAGAGAATGTGCCAGCCTTTATTGGACCAATAGATAAGTCAGTATTAGTCAGTTTTGGCACACATATAGACTATGAAATCTGGCAAGATGAGGTACTATAATTTACACACCCTTGATACTTTATAAGTGTCTTTTACTGAATAATAATTCCATAATAATTAGCACACCCTATTTAATTTCATTCGTTTACATCTTATGCAACAGGACTACTGTCATCCACTGAAATTGTTAAACAAGTGGACTACGATTCGGGAATGGAATTGGCAATCATGAAGTAACAATAGACGCTTTAGGACATACATTTCCTCATCGGGCTTATTACCATTGATCGATTGTACCTATCGCACGCCTGATAAGACCGTCATCTCAGCTTTTGTGGAGAGATGGCATCTAGAGACCAACAGTTTTCACTTACCTGTTGGTGAGTTGACCATTACCTTGGATGATGTGTCCAACATCTTGGGTATTCCTATCACCGGCACTGCATTGTCTGTACCGACGTTGAAACGTGTGGATGCTTGTATTCTACTGATGGAATGCCTTGGAGTGACCGAGGACGATGCATTGGAAGCCTTGGGCGATGTTGGTGGCCAGTCCGTGAGGTTTGAGTGGTTACGGTCTACTTTTTCAGGTGTAGATGAAAGTGGTACTCAGACTGTCACGGGATGACTCTTTAAGCCTTCCACCCGCTCGGCCTTAGACTTGATCACCTCCTCGAACAAGCTAAGTCAGCCTTGAATGCCTAAGATTCCCAAGATTGAACCACGAAAGAAAGCAAGATAACTTGGAGAATGCTTGAAGAGAATGAGTGTGGGAGAAAGAACACTTGTATTGAACTCAAGAAAGCTTACAACTTCTTGGATGGTTTGGCCAAATGGCCTCCCCCTCTATTTATAGCCATCCACCTCCTCAATGGACGGTTAGGATGGATTTGATCCAATGGTGTACAATTTACAACTAGAATTATCTAGAATATACAAGAACCTATACATGGTGAGGTTAAGTTCTCTACTATTCTCTAGAAGTCTCCAGAATGTCATGGATAAATCTACTTGTGTCTTGAAAGCTCCATAAGACTCTGGAAGGCTCTGGAGAACTCTTGAATATCCTTGAACACTCTGGACTTCTCTTGAATCCTCTGGATTTCTCTAGAGAATTCCCGGAACGTCCCGGAAGATTCTAGAACATTCCGGAAGCTCTCATTGTCAATGGGCATAAACATTAGCCTTTTGAATGCAGCCCATGACATCCTCCCCCACCTGATTATGTCGACGTCCTCGTCGACTCTTCTTCCTCGAAGGCTTCGATCTTATCCTTGAATTGCCACAAGGACTCTTCCTTCTCCCAACTAGCTTCGGAGTCTGGCAGGCCCTTCCATTTGACAAAGTACTCCACATATTTCGACATCCTTGGTCGCGCAACTACTCGTTTGGCTTGGATGCACTCTACCTCTTTGTCAAATGATTCCATCATTAAGGGTGGTGCTCTATGAGACTCCCCTCGGCTTGGCTCCTCGGCATCGGCATGATAAGGCTTCAAGTTACTTACATGGAATACGGGGTGGAACTTGAGCCTTGGTGGTAATTCCACAACATAAGCAGCTTTGCCCACCTTCTTTAGTATAGGGAATGGTCCCTCATACTTTCTTAACAAGCTTTTGTGCAACCCTCGAGTTCCCTTGTGTTGGGACGCGTTGAGTTTCACAAAAACTAAGTCACCAGTTTGGAACTCCACCTTTTTTCTCTTTCGATCCGCCCACTTCTTCATCTTCTTTGAAGCCTTCTCTAAATGTGCTCGAGCGAGCTCATTTGTCACCTGCCACTCCTTCGCAGTCTTGTATGCAGCGGGGCTACTTCCCGTGTAGCCTGGCACCACAGTGTTTGGAGTCAAGGGTTGTTGTCCAGTCGCCAGCTCAAACGGACTCCTCCCTGTCGACTCTGACCGCTGCAGGTTATAAGAGAATTGGGCAACATCCAGCAACTTTGCCCAATCTCGTTGATTGGCGCTCACATAATGCCTTAAGTATAACTCCAACAAGGCATTTACACGTTCTGTCTGACCATCGGTCTGAGGATGAAAAGCTGTGGAGTAATTTAGCTTAGAACCAAGTAGCTTGAAAAGTTCCGTCCAAAACTTGCCTGTGAATCGCGTGTCTCGATCACTGACTATGCTTCTCGGGACTCCCCAATACTTTACCACATGCTTCAGAAATAAGCGTGCGGCCACCTCTGCGCTGCATTCCACTGGTGCAGGGATGAAGGTAGCATACTTGGTAAATCGATCAACCACGACGAAGATTGATCCACATCCATCAGACTTTGGTAAGTGAGTGATGAAGTCCATGGTCAGACTCTCCCATGGTCTTGATGGAGTAGGAAGAGGCTCCAACAACCCTCCTGGCTGCTTTTGCTCCACCTTGTCTTGTTGGCACACAAGACAAGTCCTGACATAAGTATCCACGTCCTCTCGCATTTGGGGCCAGTAGTAAGCTTCACTTACCAATGCCAAAGTTCGATGAGTACCTAGATGACCTGCCCACATCGAGTCATGGCACTCCTTGAGGATTTCCCTTCTTAAGTTGCCCCATTTTGGAACGTAGATTCGCCTACCCTTGGCGTACAACAACTTATCCTCGAGCCAAAACCGTCTTGCCTTCCCGGCTTTAACAAGATCCACTAGGTTTTTGGCTTGGGGATCATGTGTTAGCCCTTCTTGAATTCGCTCTATGAGGGATCCTTGGGGTTTGAGAGCGACGGCTGCCAATTCGGCCTTCCTACTAAGAGCGTCCGCGACGACATTGGTTTTGCCTTGCTTGTACTCCAACTTGTAATCAAACTCTGCCATAAACTCTTGCCACCTTGCTTGCTTCGGCGATAGCTTCGGTTGTGTCTGAAAGTAGCTTGTGGCAACATTGTCGGTCTTGATAATGAAGGAAGTACCAAGCAAGTAATGCCTCCACACTCTTAAGCAGTGGATGATGGCAGTCATTTCCTTTTCATGAACCGAGTACCTCCTCTCGGTGTCATTCAACTTGCGACTTTCATACGCCACTGGGTGCCCTTCTTGCATTAGCACTCCACCAATGGCAAAGTCGGATGCATCGATATGTACTTCAAACGACTTGCTAGGGTCGGGTAACCTTAGCACTGGTTCTTCCATCAAGGCCTTTTTCAACCTATCAAA
>QANT01001845.1:0-12477 GCA_003254885.1 Purshia tridentata | reverse complement strand
CAAGTTAAATAACACTCTTTATTGGTCTTGTAAATAATTATTTTTTCATAAGTGAAAAAGAAAGTACTTGAGAAAACAAGCGTTATGTATCATTTGATTACTTGATATTGGTTTGATTTTTGTCTTTATAATCCTGAACTGAATATATAAAAATTAAATTAAAAACAACCATCAACTCAGGTCTTGAGAGAACCTCATAAATGCTTGATAATACTATACAAATCAAACTTAACTTCTCTCTTAAATGCTTGATAATATTATACAAATCAAACTTAACTTCATAACCAGCAAAGTATCAATCGATGAATTTTAAGTTTAGATGATAGTAATACTCAAACAATGCCAGTAATCCACGTGGGTGCTAGCCAATCCGTGTTCTAGTGTCTATCCGAGGCCCTTCCTCTAGCGTCCATTTGAGGCCCTCGAAGCACCGTGAATCCATGTCGTCTTTCTGTTATCCCCAAAACCAATAGATTAGAGCAAACAGTGATTCTGATAGCTCAAACGAAATAGCCAAATTATCATCTTGTATGGAAAAATAAAAACCCAATGTTTCCTTTATGTGATTTGGAGTTACAGTCCTCTTGGGACTGAAACAGAGAATAGGGAAGATCAAAATTAGAGAGACTGATACAGGGTTGGAGGTGGCGGCAGAGGCTGGGAGGTAGCGTCTGTTGGGACTTGGAGGAGAAGAAGATAATAATGGGAAGAGTGAAGAAGACCACATCAAGCTTTTCCTTATATACTGAAGGAGGGAAACAACAAAAAGAGGCACTTCCATTCTTTCGGTTCACCAACTTTGCAGGTTCTGGTTTGCATCATTGACATGTATTCAGTGCTAAATCCTTATACTTTAACCATTAAATTCTCGGCCTTTCCTTGTGCATCAGCACCATTACTATCATCTACTGGCTTCATTTCAGCCACTTTGTATTTATACCAAGATGCAATGACCAAATAAACTGCAAAATTTATCACACTTAACACTGACAACAAGTAATAGAAGTAATCCAACTTATCTCTGTTGAGATTATCATGAGCCAACCACCCACCAGTAACTTTGTTCAGGACCTTCACGATCACTGTGCTTAAGAAGAATCCTAATGACATTGAACACCATGTTATGGCTGTGCTGAGTGACTTCATTCCAGCTGAGCTTTCTGCATATAACAACTCTAGCAGCCCAACAAGGGAAAACATATCTACTGCTCCAAATATAGAAAATTGGAACCCCAGCCAGAACACACTCATTGGCAAAGGTTCAGCAGAATCAACCATATTGTGCTCAACAGCCACAGACCTACGACGGGCCTCCGCAGCTCCTGAAACCGCCATTGAAATGGCTGACAGCACCAGCCCTATGCCAATTCGCTGGAGGTGTCGAATGCCTGTGGGGATTCCGGTAAGCTTCCGAGCAAGTGGGACAAAAACCTGATTGTATAATGGGATTAGAGCCAGAATTAAGAGTAGGGGGATTGTGGGGATGAAGGTGTTGGGACTTTGAAACCAAGAAAACTTGGGTCCATTGTAGTGCTCTGAAGGATGGAGAAAGTTTGAAGCTGAGCCAAACATGTGTTGAGGAATACAGTGCTGAGTGTTACCGGGAGCAATCGAAGTAGAATCTTTGTTTCTTCAACTTGTGTCACTGTGCACAGGCTTATTGATGTTGATTCACCAGCATTGCTCCTAGCAATTGCAGCCCGGCTGGGAAGTTTGATATTATCCATTAAAATTTGAAAATTTTGATGGCATTCCTGAATTCATGATCATTACAATAGAAAAAACAAACTAAAGGGCACCTAAATTGATCTGTTCTGGGAAGAAAATCATAATGCACCTCTGCTTCTTTACAATCCATCTCATGTAATTCCTCTGCATTCCTTCGAATGGGAAGTCTGCGATTTCGGATGGCAGCTACAAATACCTGAAATTCGACAACAATATGAAAATTTAATACTATGGTGAAACTGAGAAAGCCAGAGGCACATAGAGAGTCGTGGGCACCTGAAGAACATGGACGAAGGCACTTCTTCGGAGTGCATTGTGCCGAAAAAATGACTTGCCCATGCACAGAAACACAATCGCTAACAAGATGCCAGCAGTACAAACACCAAATCCCCAGTCCCAGCCTTGGTGGTTGCTTATCCATACAATGAAAGTGAGGCCCAGAATGGCTCCAAATGCAAGGCTGAGCAAGAACCAGTTGAAGAAGCTTGATAGTTGAGCTGCTTCCTCAGGGTCCTTGTCATCGAATTGGTCAGCTCCTAGAGCTGGCAAAACTGCTTTTACACCACCTGTCCCCAATGCAACTAGATAGAGACCTGTAAACAGCACTGCTTCTTGGCCACTGTTTGCAGCCCCACATGGAAGTTGATTTCTTTGATTTGGTGCTACAAATTTGCAAGGAATGGGCCTCAATTGGTGGTAGTGAGCTTGCAGAGTAAGCAGAGCATATCCCTGCACATGCCATATATTGATGAAATTGATCAGGTTGTTATTATAGTATTATGGCAAAATGGGAGATCAACACAGTCTAGTACGTACATACCACCAACTCTATGAATGCAAACAAGACGCAAGTCGTAAACCTTGTCAAATAGGTATCAGATGTGTATCCACCAACGACTGTAAGCATAAATGTTGTGCCTGCAAAATTAGTAAGTGTGGTGGCTGATTTTATGAAGCTGAAGTTCATATACTGGCTGAAATAGGTAACCAGACTCAGAGCATTGGCCAGAAATGCCATGGCATCAAATCCCTGCATAGCTGCATGCAACAATTAAAGTATTCCTAGTTACCCAAGTGTCATTTCTTCAAGATATATATCAGAAAACAAGTGGGAGACCAATTGAAATCATAAAGAAAATTTCAGAGAGGAATTAATCCCCAATTACCATATACAAAAATTACTGCTCTCTTTCCCCCTAACCTCATTGTTTCTTGCTTAGGTTGGGGTTTTAGGTCCTTGAGGATACCCTGGCAAACAAGCACACAAGAAACATTATCAAATAGCTTAGACAAAACATGGGGTGGCTTTTAGAGCATTAAAGCCAGGTCAAGGTGAACTTTTTATTACTAATGGATGCAGTACATACCATTTTGTTGAGTGCTATATGACCCAAGCGGCAGAACTAGAAGAGAGCGATTTACAAAATTGCGAAGTACTCATGGATAGCTAATATTGTGTTATTTAACATTGAATTCTCTGGCTATATATAGATTTATAATGTAAACTGTGTAATTATCCCAGTGGCCGCTGGCACTGATCAGTGATCACAGAGACTGAATGAAAAAAGAAACAGAGGGAAAAATGTCCCAAACAAACCAAACGACAGTGATGATGCTCATTCATTGAAGTTGTGCTATTACTTTAATTTAACTTAATGTCCTCCAATGGGCATTTATAAAGAATCAATTAAAGATGATTGATTCAGAGGATTTTGATGCACACCAAATCCCAATTGCTAAGCAGGTTGTTTGCTGATATAAAATGGTAATTTTTGGCTACTTTCAGAAGGTTAATCTTATTGTGAGAAGGCATTTGGAAAGTCCCAAGAGACCTTGCAAAAGAAATAAAATAAAGTAGTGATGGATATTCCAAATTATGAAAAGGCATTTGTGGTATTTTGAAGTTGGCATTCATGTTATCTTCTATCTCAGTTGCTGACTACGAATTTTACCTACACTGGTAAAAACCATTGTCCGTTTGTCGTTAAAAAAAGTTAGACGGTGAAAAAACAGAGAAGAAAAAAGCACCAAAATTTTGCGTCATTTGGAAGTTGAATATGTACAAACGAACGGATCAATACAGAACAAATTTACGGTACACATTTTGTATTCGGCAACTTTGTTTGCTTGAAACATAGATTAAATCATGGACGTTGTTGCTTCTTAATCAATCCTCTTAGGGGAGAAGTTGTACTACTCTGTTGAGGCATTTACTTACTACTACCAAGGCTGTTGATGATCAACTACCTCAACTCCTGCTTTTTGCTCGAATACATAGACTTAAATTCTGCGATGGTATTAAGAAATAAGAAACCCTTTAAACTTAGGAACACAATCCCTAATTAGGCTTTGACCATTTCAACATTTCTCTTGGACTCACCAACTTGCTTCCCTTCCACCTTTTTGTACTTATACCAAGATGCACAAACCAAATAAACCCCAAAATTCACCACACTCAGCCCAGACAATACCCAATAGAAATAGTTCAACTTGTCTCTGTTGAGATTATTACTAGCCAACCACCCACCACTCACTTTGTTCACCACCTCCACCACCACCGAGCTTAAAAAATACCCAAATGCCATCGAACACCATGAGATGGCTGTGCTCAATGACTTCATACCAGCTGCGCTTTCGGCATAGAAAAACTCAAGCAGACCCACTAAAGTAAACATGTCCGCGGCTCCAAAAATGGCGTACTGAAACCCCAGCCAGAACACACTCATCGGCAAAGGCTCAGTGGAATCCACCATGTTGTGTCGGACGGCCATGGATTTGCGGCGAGTCTCTACGACTCCGGCAACCGCCATGGAAATGGAGGACAGGACTAACCCAACTGCGATTCGCTGGAGGTGGCGAATCCCAGTTGGGATTCCGGTGAATTTTCGTACGAGGGGGACAAAAGCGCGGTCGTATATGGGGATGAGGAAGAACATACAGAGCAGAGGAATTGCGGGGATTGATGGGCCGGGGACTTTGAAGCCCAGGAGATGTGGGTCCATGGTGGTGCTTTGTTGGATTGAGAAGGTTTGAAGTTGGGCCATGCATGTGTTCATGAAGACTGTGCTGAGTATGATTGGGAGCATGCGGATTAGGAGCTTTGTTTCTTCAACCTGTGTGACTGTGCATAAGCTCCATGGTCCTTGGGCTTTAGATGTTGGTGAAGTCTGATCAGTAGTGCTGCTGCAAAAGACTGCTGCTCGGTCCAAGAATCTGGGAAATCATAATTAAGCTTAATTGGTTATTAATGTAGTTCCTCCTGTCAAGCAAATTTGATTGAAATAAAGTGTTCCCAATGTTACTATATATGTCAGTACCTGAATTGCTCCGTTCTCTGAAGAATTTCATGCTGTTCCCCTGCTTCTTTGTCATGGATCTCATGCAATTCCTCTGCTTTCTCTGGAATTGGAAGTTTTTGGTTTTTTATGGCAGCTACAAAAACCTGATCAATCAAGAACAAATTAGTATTGACCCTCTGATTAAGCATTTATCATTGCACTAGTAAGACTATTTTTACTGCATTTTGAGGCTCTGCATCTCTAATAGAGTCGAAATATGATACATGTATCATTACTCAAAATGTGTTTAAGAATAACTAAACTCTCCAGAAATAAACTATTTTGGCATTGAAAAGCAGGGGAGTGTTGATGAGTCGATGACACTAAATTTGTGGTTAGATACCTGTAGGAAACTTAGAAGGGGGCTTCCCTTGGGAACATTGTTGCGATAGAGAGACTTGCCCATGCACACAAACACAATTGCAAAGAAGACTGCTATGGTGCAAACCCCCAAGCCCAAGTCCCAGCCCTGGTTGGAACTCAACCATACCACAAAAGTGACCCCAAATATAGCTCCAATGGTGAGACTGAACAAGAACCAGTTGAAGAAGCTTGATAGCTGCGCAGCCTCCTTGGGGTCCTTGTCATCGAATTGGTCAGCTCCCAAGGCTGGTAAAGCTGCTTTAACTCCGCTGGTGCCTAGTGCAATTAGGTACAGCCCAATGTAGAGGATTGCTACTTGGCTTGTGTCTGGAGCCTCACATGTGTTCATTTGGGTAAGTGCAGCTTCCTTGCAAGGGATGGGTCTTAATTGGTGGAAGTGTGCTTGTACCGTTAAAAGCACATATCCCTGCAAATTAATGTGTAAAACCCAAAAATACAATTAATTATAAGTTTAATGGAACTCAGTCGTAATAAAAGTTGTCATCGGTCATTGAGATGATATAAATAATTTTATCTAATTAATAATTAATAATAAAAAACAGACATACCACTAATTCAATGAAAGCGAAGATGACACAAGTTTTAAATCTAGACCAATAAGTATCAGATATGAATCCACCGACTAATGTGAGCAGAAATGCAGTGCCCATCATGTTGGTGAGAGTGGTGGCGGACTTTGTTAAGCTTAAGTTCATGTATCCATAGAAGTAAGTTACAAGGCTCACGGCATTTGCAATGAATGCCATGTTCTCAAGTCCTTCCGTCGCTGCATGCATACATTAATTTCACATTAACAATATCAACAATGCATGGATTAAACATAAGTTAATTAGGTATATATGGTCACCGTATACAAAGAGTGCAGCTCGATTTCCTCCTACAACTCTTGCTTTCTGCTTAGGTTGGCTCTCAAAGTCTCTGAAGATGCCCTGTTCATAATATCAAATAAGGGGTTACTAGACAAATACATGTGAATTGCTTAAAAATGAAGAACTAATTAGAAAAAAGATAATTATGTGGTGGTTCTGAGACTATGGAAGAAAGATAAATAGCCTATGTTTCAGAACTATCTCAATTTTCTTAGCCGTCCAACAGAGAAGCATTTGTTGAACTAGCTAGCTAGGAAGAAGGCTTTACCATTGTGTTCAGAGAAATGCAGTACAAGAGAACCTTTAATTTGCTTCTCAATTTCTCTGAAGGTTGACTATAAATAGAGTATGGATATTACACTGTACCATATATGATTAACAAAAAGGGTATCATGTAGATAATCGCATCTTGCCATTTGAGACTCATACTTTCATTTTGTTTCTTATAAGACCTCTCTCTCTCTCAATCATATATCAGAGCTGGAAAATGACAAATACCCAATCACAATAGTTATTAATGGGGGTTCAAAAATATTGTCTCTTAAGATGGATGTTAACTTATCACTATTACCTTCAATATGCATGAATTTCTGGTTTTTAAAATGTTGTCCCTCCTCAATAACCAAAATGCTTAATTAGGTACGTCCACAATGATTAATAAACAATGAAGATGCCTTTTGTTTTGCGGATTATTAAAACATTTTTGATCAGCATCACTTGCATTGCTGACATCTCCGAATTGGACTGAAGTTCCCCGTTTGCTTAATTAATTTCTAGAAGTAATTAGTTACCATTTATCTGTTTATAACTCTTTTTTCACGTTAGAGTAAAACTTACTTATTACGAGTGAGCCCCACAAGAGAGATTTCAGAAACTAGAAGTTTGTGGAAATCTCACAATAAAGCCTTGCTCTATATATATATTGTAACTGCAGACTGCCAAATTTATTAGCGCACGTTTTCTTAAACAATAAAGGCACTACGTACTTTGCTTAACTTGTGTGGAGAAACCAAAAACCTTCTGCGTCATCTAATTGATCAAGGTAATTAAGATGCTTAAATTAGATTTATAAATTAATGAAAAGGTTCAGATGGGTAACATTTGATTATTTCTCAAGTTAAGTACGTATATTTAATACTATAGTAGATTAGTGGTCATTACACTTACCTCGGTTGGTTGGTTGGTTGGTTGGGTGAAAAATGCGAAATTCTTGTGACTGCTAAATTAATTAGCACAACTTTTCGTTTTTTNCACAACTTTTCGTTTTTTTTTTTTTGTAAATGAATTAATTAGCACAAGATTTCTTAAACAATGAATTAAGACACTAAACTTGGCTTAACTTGTCAGAAGGAACCAAAACCAGCCGCGTCATCTAATTGATCAAGGTAATTAAGATGCTTAAATTAAGTTTATAAAATTAATATTTCGGGTCAGAGGCAAGAGGTTCAACACAGAAGCAAACAAAAGAGAGTTTGTTAAAAGGGACTTATCAAAGCTAGCAAGCTAGCACTACTACTGTTTAATTATCATCTCCTTAAAAATGGAAGTTTTGGCGCTTCTTCTTGGTTCTTTGTTCATTCTTAATTATTTGGGGGGAGAGTTCTTTGTTCACTCTTTGAATTGTTGCTATATATCATGCATGTAATCAAAACACCTAGCTACCTAGTTCATAGAGAACCTCTATTAATTAATTAAGTAGATCCATAATTTAATGAAACTCTATCTTCAAGTCAAGGTTATTAACGTAAGGTCCACAACAGTAATAGCTTTAGCAATTTTTGTTTATCGGGCAAAAAATATATTATCTATGCCCTTTCATATTCGATCGATCTGTTTTGTTTTGTTTGATGCTTGGTAGCTTAGGTGTCTTTTTCCTTGTTTGTATCGCTTGCTGAGCCTTTGGGTAATTAATTTTGAGGATGCTCAGTGAAAATGGTATGCATATATATCATAGGTGATGTGGTGATTAACCTCATTAATTATATTTTCTTGATAATCAAATCATAATTAACTTACATGCATGCCAAATTGCCAAGAAAGATGGCAAGAAAGTTAGCTATATAGGAATTAATTAACACAGGCTTTGGTCTTTAACTCTTATAAATGTTTCTTATGGTTTCTGGTTCTTGTGCATGCGTATGCATTTCATTTGGAAACAAAGAGAAAGGGACATAGTTCCACATAATCACGGTTGTAGTTGGCACAATTGCTAAGATGCCTCTTAATTAACCATAAATATCGTGCCATTTACAAAGCTGCCCTATACTATAGTCTATAGCAAAGACTGCTTTTTTTATTTTCTAAAGAGATAATGATTTTTTTGTTTTGTCCAATTAATAGTTTGCTTTGCACTTAATAGTCAACTTGCCTCTTCGTGCCATGCCATATACCTAGCCTAGGAGTAAATAAATATCAGAACACATACCAATTTTTCATATCATTTATAACACTTTGGTTTACATTTTACAATAGAAAACATTTGTGGAACCAAACGTGGCACTACAATACACCGAAAGTATTTTTTGATTAATCGAAATTATTAGAAGACATAAACCCAATTAATTAACATTTTAGCTCTAATCGTAAAGTCTATTCCAAGTGAACATTTAAATTGGTTTTTGTGAAATGGGGCCCTAACGCATATTCTCGACGCGATGACCAATATAATGAGCCCAAAACTCGGTTCACTCACTAACGAAATAAATAAGGCCCAGTTTAGTGGGCCAAAAATTAAACAAAGGCCTAGTGTAAGCGTAATTCTTACGCAGCTAGCCCAAAAGAAACGGTACGTGGCGGAAACTGCCCTTAATTCTTCTCTCCCTTCTTCGTATCGGTTTGATCGTTTGAACGAGGAACTGTTTACCGACACCGACTGAGTCCTTGCCTCTCGTTTATATCGGAAACCAAGTAAGACTTTCGCATTCGGAGTTTCGGACTCACAGCAGCAACAATGGATCTACGAGAATCTATCAGCAACCAGAACGACGTCGCGTTGGGGATCACAAAGCATCTACTTCTGACCCAAGGCAAAGACTCGAACCTGGTGTACTCGCCGCTCTCCCTTCACGTGGTGCTGAGCCTGATCGCCGCCGGGTCGAAGGGTCCGACCCAGGACCAGCTGCTCTCTTTCCTCAAGTCCAAGTCCACCGACCACCTCAACTCCTTCGCATCAGAGCTACTCGCCGTCGTTTTCGCCGACGGGTCCCCCAGTGGCGGGCCCCGCTTGTCATTTGCAAATGGCGTTTGGGTTGACAAGGCTCTCCCGCTCAAGCCTTCTTTCAAGCAGGTGGTGGACACTGCTTACAAGGCTGCTCTGAACCAAGTCGATTTCCAGACCCAGGTAAGCAAGCCCCTTTCCCCTCTCGTTTGAATCATTTGATTGTCTTTTAGGGTTAAGGGTTTAGGAAATCTCCAATTTTCTGCTGCAAGTATTAAGAGGACTTTGTTACATGCTTCAATCTCTCATTATCGCTAGCGTGTCAACAAATATTTTGCTACTTAATTGCCTTTCTGTGCTCATGATAACAAACTAATGCCATTAGTATAGTTGTGCTTCTGCTTGTGCACAACCACATGACTGCTTTGCTGGTATTTGATTAAAGTTTTGCGTTCACACAATTGCTGGTCTATCATGTTCGTCTTTTCTTTTTGCATCATCTTCTTCTCACTATGTGATTGTTCATCGAGGTAAGTTGCTGAAATACTGAATGGGCAAGTTTTTCGTTTGCGCTAATTGGCAAGATTATTGACAAGGAACACAATCGTACTCTGTGTGTGAAAAATAATAGTGTGATACAATTCCTAGGGGAGGCTGAATCACTTCATATTGAGTTGATTTGCTTGTCGTACCGATTTTCATAAAGTTATTAGCAATTTTTGTTCACTGAGTTTTTATACTGCTGAAGTAGTAAGTATGCTGATAGCAATATTTGCTAAATTGTTGGTGATGCTCAAGGCTGTTGAAGCGACCGCTGAAGTGAATTCATGGGCTGAAAAGGAGACTAGCAGCCTTATCAAAGAGATTCTTCCTGCTGGGTCAATTGACAGCACAACCAGGCTCATCTTTGCAAATGCATTATACTTCAAGGGAGAATGGAATGAGAAGTTTGATGCTTCAACAACAAAAGAGTATGACTTCCACCTTTTAAATGGGAGCTCAGTTAAGGTGCCCTTCATGACCAGCAAGAAGATGCAGTTTGTAAGTGCCTTTGATGGTTTCAAAGTCTTGGGGCTTTCTTACAAACAAGGTGAAGACAAGCGGCGTTTCTCCTTGTACTTCTTTCTTCCGGAGGCAAAAGACGGGCTGCCTGCTTTGGTTGAGAAAGTTGGTTCTGGTTCGGAGTTCTTAGATCGCCATCTTCCCTCCCAAAAAGTTGAAGTGGGTGCCTTCAGAATTCCAAAGTTTAAGATTTCCTTTGGGTTTGAAGCTTCCAAAGTTCTGAAGGATTTAGGACTGGTCTTGCCTTTCAGTGGTGAAGGAGGTTTGACAGAGCTGGTGGACTCGCCTGTGGGGCAAAACCTATATGTTTCCAGCATATTTCATAAATCCTTCATTGAAGTGAATGAGGAAGGCACAGAAGCTGCAGCTGCTTCTGCCGGTGTTATAAAACTGAGGGGTCTGCCTATAACAACCGACTTTGTGGCTGATCACCCGTTCCTCTTTCTGATCAGAGAAGAAATTACTGGAACGGTGTTGTTTATTGGGCATGTGCTCAATCCTCTTGCAGACTGATTATTATGTCTTTCAGTGAAGAAAATGTGTACGTAGATCAACATGAAACTATAGTATTAAAAAATTTCTGTTGATGTGTTGTATTTAACTATTGCCTAAACACCTATACTTGCAATCTTGTACCCCATGTGGTGAAGGTTGTTTTTTCTGCCATGCCTTTTGTTTTATTGTAGATTCTCTATGATTTTGAGTACTTATTCTAACCTATTTATAATCTATTTACTCATGGCAGCTTGATATGTTGTACCATACATGCTTGAAACATACATGGCAAAGAGTGTTCCTTGCATCTGTGTGACTTGTATAAGTTCTTGGATATACGATAAACTGACTTGATAACGGTGATAGATGCAAAAATGCTATATATGGAAGAAATGGTATCCTTTATATCCAACCCCTATACGACACGAAGCTTTAACTGAAACTGCATGAAACAAAAATTTTGGGTCAGGGGGGTCAGGACTCTAAACAAGGGTAATGTGGATTTGGATCAGACCATAGGCTCACTTCCTAAGTTGACTATGAAAAGGTAAAGCTATTATCTTAGCTTAGACAATTTCATTTGTAGGCACATGTTTCTGATCCGAGTTTCGGGTGCATTGTTTGTTTCTAAAGCTAAATTTTCTCAATTTCTGGATCAAAATGCAAATGGAGCATAATATGTATTATGTACATGTGATTCTTTGATCCCCTTATATCAGACTCTCAGCCAACGAACTACAAATAGAAGCGGTGCCGACTACTCACCTCTGTCGGTCACTGTCATGGGATTTGAAATAGTATAAATACAATAAAAGCCGGATAGATCCCAGAGGATCCAGTCCGCATTTTAAAACTAAGCTAAAATAAGGATTCAGGAGCACCTGCGTTCCGACAGATCACGTGGCATTCACGTGGGTGGCGCGAAATGTTTAATCTTTTAAAAGTTAGTTATCTTTGTCCTCATCCTAATGCGGTGAGGCAATGTCATATCTAGGCATCATTTAGTCCAAATATTACAATGATACCATGGGGACAGCCAAGATAGGATTAGGATATGATTAGACCTTTAAACATTTTAGCACCGTTGCCTCATCACTCATCATGGGATATGAAATTTCTTCCTCGTAACTATGTTCCATGTGTTGTGTGAAGTGTCTGTTTTAAAAAAAGAAAAAAAAAACTAATATCAAATACTTTCTCATGTAATCTTTATTCATGATATTTTTCACATAATACATATGTGAAATTTACATTCATATAATGTGATTCATATGTTTATTATGATAAGTCATATATTTCTTTTATCTAATATGTTATATATTTTGAGATTTAGGATCAAAATGATGTGAGAAGATTAAGTCTTTAAGTTTTCATTATTATTAAGTATATTCTTGAAGCAAATTCGTTAGGAAAAATTGATAATAAAGTAAAAACTGATAAAATA
>QANT01001844.1:0-30961 GCA_003254885.1 Purshia tridentata | reverse complement strand
AAAATATACAGAAAATTCCTATATACTCGTCTTGATTAGTACTAATTTAATATGGAGTAAAATTACCAATTTTTCTTTCAAGAGTTTTCAAAAAATTTCCGAAGTATAAATATTTTTCTAAAAAATTAAAAAAATTTTCCCTCATAAAATAATTCTATAGAATTTTTGTAAAGTCTCAAAGAATTCTAAAAAAAATTTTGGAAATTACCAAAATCTTGTTTCAGAGAATTCTTTTGAGACTGTACGGAAATTCTAGAATTTTTCTTAAATTTATTTCCCTTTAAGACCGAGAGGTCTTTTGGGTAACAAGTGTTCAGAAGAAAGGTAGAGTTATTTTTTAGAAGACAAAGGGTGCAGACCTTGTAATTTTTAGAGTTTGGAAAATTATCCTATTAATTTTCAAAGAATCTAGAGTATTTGAATTTTTTGGAAATAAATTTGGACTTTCCAAATTTTTTGGAAACTATTAGATGACAAATTGGTAATTTACCCCATTTTAAATTAGTACTATTCAAGAGAAGTTCGTACGAAGGTTCCGTGTATTTTTATAAGTCTAAAACTATTTTTATTTCATTTTCAAAGTTTGTAAAATTAAAAAAATATAAACAGAAAAATGACTATACATGTAGCCACTTGTAATTCGTTGGGCCTTGTCATTCAGCATGCTGAGTTGACAGAAGTTTCCCCACCTTCTATGAATAGACCAAAAACTCCTTGAAGATTTAGATGAAGGAGATAACTTGCAAATAAAATTTAATTAAGGAGGCAACTTGTTTCAATTTTTAATTTAGGTGGTAACATGTAAATAGAGTCAAAGTTTAGGTGGTTATCTTACTAAAAACCCATTTTCAATAATATTAATAAGAGAGAATCATATATTGTGTGGATTGTTTGATTAAGGTAATGATTGGTTAAGTGAATAGTAGAAGAAATTGAGAAACAAAAAGAAAGAAAATGATTTTGCACGAAAAACAAACTAAGAGATGAAGTAACTAAAGGTAATTTTATAATTGAATTATTCAAATGATACTTACAATAATATGGGTCATACCTCATATTCAGACCAAGGAATTAAGTCTCTAAAATTTCCATTTTTTTTGAATTCTCAAAGTATTGCTAAATCGAAATTATTGAAAGTTTGTTAAAAAAAATTTCAATTGTTCAATAAATATGCATTAATATTCAGATTTAGATTTGTATCATGTTTTTGTTTGATTGCTACACAGCAAAACGACATTTTAAACCCTAAGCCATAAGCGATCCATAACCCCTATTCTAAATCCTACCAAAAAAAAAAAATCATGAATATATTTTTAACCCTGAACCTTATTTATATACCCTACACTCCATTTTAATATCTTAAACTAATTAAATAAAGGGCAATATCATAATTTTACGTTATAAATAATGCAAAAAAAGGGATGGGCAAATTTTTATTTTTCAGTGCATAAAAAATACATGACATCATTAAGTAGATTGAGCTTAATGACTAAAATGGGATATAATTTAAAAACTCATTGACCTTTATGAGAAAATATAATTTACATTGACCATTATGTAATATTGAAATGTATTCCAAATGTATCTCCTAAGAAAAAGACTCATAATCTTTCTCTCCTGCACTTACTTAATTTTCAAGTACTTTTATTTTATTTAAACTTTTGTTTTCTTTGTGTAAACATGTGTATTATGTCATTTGGTTTTTTAGAGAAAGATGACAAGTGCATGAGAAGGTAATCATCAGTAACATAATTTTAGTTACTCCTAAGGTTGAACATTTTGCAGCAAAATTACTCTATAACGTTATATGCCATAAAAAAATGATAACCAACCTCGTTGCAGAGTGTTCAACATCAGTAATGACCAATAAGAAGAAAAAGATAAAGAAAGTATCTAGCAGAGGAGAGATAAAAGAGAGAAAAACTTGGGAGAAAAGAAAAACGTGAGATTCCTCTTAATAAATACAACAACACTGTTGCATTAATAAGGCACAATAACTAATGAGTAACTAATAAATGACACAATAACACGTTTACATTAATAAGACACAACAACTCATGAGTGATGACTAATAAATGACCAACCAATATATTTGCATTAATAAGACACAACAACTCGTAAGTGATCATTAATAAATATTACAACTCATGAGTGATGACTAATAAATGATCTACTANTTAGGAAGGTCTTGAGCTCACGAGTTCATTGACACGCGGCATGGGTGATTTAGAGTTACGGTTAAAAAGTTATGAACGTGATAAAAGAGCTCAAGGTTGACTTTTTAAATTATTTGGAGTTTAGAGTTGACTTTGACATGGTTGCGTAGAGCTCGACTTCACGAGTTCGTAGACACGTAGCATGCGTCATTTGGAGCTACGGTTTGAGAAATACGGAGGTTCAAGGTGAGGGGCAAACTTGTAATTTTGAGGAAATGGCATTTAATATTCCAGAAAATTCTGGAATATTCCTCTCCCTCTCTATATCTCTCCCCTCTCCACGCGCAGGCAGCAAGCCCAGCCAGCCCGACTCCTCCCTCACCTTCTCCCTTCCTTGCGCGACCCCTCAGCCTTTCCGGCCACCTAGACCCGCCGGCGACGTCGCTAGTCGCCAGCCAGCGACCACCCGACGCCCCAGCCCCCTTTTCTCTCTCTCTCCCGATTTCTCCTCCCCACTTGCGTGTGGCTGGAGCTTCCAGCTCCAGCTAATTCCGGCGCCACCAGACGACGGGACGGCCGTGAAGCACTCCCCAGCCGCCGACCGTCCCTCCCCAAGCTTCCCCTCGCCGGCCGTCGCTCCCAGGCGCAGCAAGGGGCTCGGGAAGCCAGCTGCCCTGCGAGTTCTCTCCGCTGATTCCGGCTATTTCCGGCCACGATTGGCCCAAATTTTTGGTGAGTTTCCTCCCTCCTTTCATGGGCTTTCCTTCCCCTATAATTTAGTGGTTCAATTTTGAGAAATTGTGAGAGATTGAATTTGGGGATTTGAGGCTAATTTCGGGTTTAGCATGGGTGTTTGAAATGGAATCAAATTGTTGGGTCTTTTAGGTAATTTCCGTCATTAGAAACCTCTAATCGAAGTTTGGAACGAGAAATTTAGGAAATTATTGAGGAAATGGGAAGTTTGGTCGTTGGTGCTTATGGCCATTTCGGAATTTCTATAAATTTAAGGTGTTTATGGTGATTTAATTGAAATTGGGCGTGATTTTCACCTTTAGGAATGATCAATTGAGGTTTAGAATAGTTGGTTTGAAGGAAATCGGAGAAATGGTGATTTTGAGGTGGAGTTAGACACTTTTTGGGTGGTCGAAACGACCTTCGGACGACCCTTGGTTGAGTTCTGTAGTAATGAAGGTTAATGGGAGAAGTTTAACGGGATAAAAATGAGTTAGTAGTGTTGGGTTTTGAGTCGAGACGGAAAATAAGTAAGTTTAGGATTTAAAATTGGAATTGTGGAGCGAAAAGCCTAGAATTCTAGTTTGTAGTTATTTAGTTGAATATTATTCTAACGCCTTACCGTTATCGTGTTAGGCGACACTCCCGAGTCCAAGGATGATCTATTCGGAGACTAAGGCTAGGCTATCTCTGTGAGTGGACTACATTCCCTAAACTTGTTTATAAATTCTTTATGAACTTTTATGATTTAATTCGTATTTATATTTGAGTTTTAATTGAGTTTATGAATTGAGAAATATTATTCGATTTTTGAGCATGGTTTGAGAATTTATGCTTGGAAATAGATTTGATATGTTTGGTAACTATTTTTCGTGATAACTTATTCGACTCGTCTGATTTTGGAAATGTTTTGGTTTCTCAAGTAAACGTACTTGGTTTACTCGCATTTTGAAATATTAAAGGTTTGGTTATCGAAAAAGGGTTTTATAGTCGTTAGTTGATGGTTTCCCAGTTTTGGAAAGGTTATATATTTTTATGGGTAAAAAAGGAAATTAAGGAAAAATGATTTTCAAACCACCCTTCGCAGTACCTTCAGATGATCAGCTTTCATAGGTCTTTGGGACCCATCACGGCACACACATAGGCTTTGGGCCGTGTGTCGGGATGCTTTGCCCTTTGGGGGCGGCCCTGCGTGCACGTACGGCAGGTATATTGGCCCTGCATGTGTATGACAGACCCTGGCTCTGCACATGTACGGCAGGATATTGGCCCTGCATGCGTATGGCAGGTCGTAGGCTCTGCGCATGTACGGCAGGATTATTGGCCCTGCATGCGTACGGCAGGTCGTGGGCCCTGCGCATGTACGGCAGGTTCGGTGGGTAACTGGTTGGGTGAGCGTTTTCATCGTTATATTAATTTCGTAAGCAAGTTTTCAAAGGTTATAAACTTTCACTTCGGATTTCATATTTGTCAGTTGATTAGTTTTAATGATTTTCAATTAATCTCGAAATGGATTTTAAAATACTATTTTGTATAGAGGCACCAGTGGATTTTTACGAAAGATTTTAAAACTGGGGGATTTCAAAGAGGATTTATGTGGTCTTAAGGAAACTTGAAAGTAAAAGTTTATAAATACTTATTTTGGTTTATGTCCACTCACTGAGTTAACTCATTAGATTTATTCCTTGTTGTTGTTTTAAATTTTCCCCCAGGTGGTAGCGGTGGAACGGTCGAGCCCAAGACGTCGAGGCAGTCTAGCGAAGAACTTGAAATTTGTAGGAACCAATTATTCTTGTAAATTTTGTCTTCTTAGAAAATTTTGTAGTGCGGCTCTGATAACCTATTGAAACTTAAGTAATTGGCTTTGAAATTTGGGTCGGAGACCCTTTGGATTGTGGTAGAGGAGCTGTGGTACGTAGAAGTGTTTTCCTTGAAGGTCTTCGGAGAAAGGGTTCGTCCAATTTCAGGGGAGGTTCTGCCGAAATTTCGGTAGGATTTTCCTTAATCTTAGATGCCCGTAGGATCACTCCGAGTTTCAGGGTGGAATTCGGGGAAGGTCCTGTCAGTGATGACTAATAAATGACCAACCAATATATTTGCATTAATAAGACACAACAACTCGTAAGTGATCATTAATAAATATTACAACTCATGAGTGATGACTAATAAATGATCTACTAATACATTTGCATTAATAAGACACAACAACTCGTAAGTGATCATTAATAAATGTCATAACAACTCATGAGTGATGACTAATAAAAGACACAAAAATACATTTCCATTAATAATACACAACCCGTAAGTGATCATTAATAAATATCACAGCAACTCATTATTGATTACTAATAAATAACATAACAATATATTTGCATTCATAAGATAAAACAACCCGTAAGTGATCATTAATAAATGATACAACAACTCATTAACGATGACTAATAAATGACATAATAACACATTTGTATTAATAAGACACAAAAACCCGTAAGTGATCATTAATATAACAGTTGTATACTTATCATTGAATTAAGGGTATTCTGTTATGTCTTTTTCTTTTTCCTTTTCTTTATTTGTTGTTCAACTTGCATGATAATTTTCATTTTTCAAATCTTTTTCTTTTTATTTTACTATCTACCAATTCACCTCATTCACTTAAGGGATTCATATTAGGGTCAATTATAAATAAATAAATGAAACTTTCCACGATTCTATTTTAAACTTAAGGTGATTGTTACTATTCGAAAGTAACAATACGATAATTGTTATTGTCTGACAATGATGATTGTTATTGTTCGACAGTAACAATATAATGATTGTTGCTGTCCGAAAGTAACAATAAGGTAATTGTTACTATCCAACAGTAACAATAACAATGTTTGATTGTCCTCTAATAGACAATGATAATTTTTAAAATTTGGTTTAAAATATGGTTGTCACTGTTCGATAGTAACAGTTCTTTCGATATGAAGAAAAAATTGAATTTCATTTTTTTGTTTTATGCTATATTTGATATATTTATACATAAAAGAATGTAAGATTTGGTATAAGTTACTTTATTTTTGAATATTTTTGTAAAGCAAAAATTGTTACTATTAGACAGTAACAATTTTCAAAAGTACTGTAGCATGCTACAGTAACGCCGTTACTGTAGCTCCAGATTTTTAAAAAGTGGACTGCTTGGGAAGTGGGCTTCCATATGTGGATTTTTTAAACACAATTTTTGTCCAAATGGACTTTTTAAAAAAAATCTCTTAGTTTTAATTAGGTTTATTTTATTTTCAAATTAATTGTATAAGTTTTAAGTAAGTTGTTTTTATTTTAAAGGTTTTTGTTTAAACTCAAAGGCCCAAAAACAAAGAAAGTTGAAAGAGTCTAAAAGAAATTGAAGGAGTCTAAAGAAAACTGAAAAAGCCCAAACATACAAAGCTCATTTCTTCTATCAGCAAATCATATTGTGACACATGGCAAGATAACAACTTTTTCTTGGTTGTCATCCACCTTTTCAACCATGACTCACACTCTCTCTTGTGTAAATGGTGTCACAATAAATTGTTGACATATGTCTTTATTTAGATCTTTTAAACCCTAGTCTTTGCTTATTTAAGGAAACCTTTAGCTTACATTTTAGGATCTTTACCTCATATTTATTTTTACTACCTCTTTTAGTATTTTTTTAGGATTTCTCTCATATGCCTTGTTGGCTATTTTGTTAGAGAGAATAGGAAGTTTTAATAATTTGTTCATGCACTTTTAAATTAAGGCAATGAAAGTTTAATTTTCATTTCTTATACATGCACTTTTAAATTAATGCAATGAAATTTTGATTTTCATTTCTTTCTTCTTCTTCTTCTTTTATTTATTTATTTACTTCTAAGTTATTATTTTATTTATTCTTGTCTAGTTTAAATGTCATTTTATTCTTCTTTTCCCTTTTATTTTAGTTTAATACTCATGGGTGATCACTAAATCTCCTCACTAAGGTGAAAGGGAAGCACCACCATAAAAATTATCAAGTAAGCTTTCTTTTGTTAATTTTCCACCATTTATATCTTACAAACTCTATATTTTGTTTATAAAATGAGAAAGAATTAATTTTTTTCACCAATGATATCATTTATCATGGGTAGTTAGAAATTCTTTTCACATTTTTGCTTTGTAATCAATTGTTTTAATATAAACTTTTTGAACTCTAATTTTGTTCCTTAGTTTTGGTTCACTTGGGTTGCTTAAAGTTCATAGTTTTTAAGCAAGAACAATATCTACCATACAATTATTTAATTTAGAGCTTAAAATATAAATATTATTAGATGATGGCATCAAATTGACTCTTAGGTACCCTCTTATGTGAGAAATTATTAAGAAAATTACTAGATTAATAATTATGGTGGTGTGAATCTTAACCTTGGTGTTTATAACATTGTTCAAGTTCTAGTCTTTAAATTATTGCTATTTTATTTCTTTTTAATTGTTGCACTTATTTTCTAGTCTTTAGATTATTGCTATTTTATTTCTTTTTAATTCTTGCGTCTAAATTCCTAGTCGTAATTTGTTTATTTTTTCTAGTCTAGTAAAACTCAAAAATCAACCAATCAATCTTTCTAAACTAGGTTAGATTTAAATTAATCAAAGTCTATATTACGTGCATCCATTTTATTAAACATTACTTTGGTTCGATTTCGCTCTTACGAAACCTTTACTACAAAGATTCGGGTCTATTGCGAGTAAATATAAATAAAAATTTACAACAAATTTTGGCAAAAATAAATAAATAAATAACCTAGTGGAAAGTTGTAAAACCTTGACTTGAAAGTGAAACTACCATTGAAATCCAACAGTTCCTCCCGCCTCAGATCCACAGCCTCTTCTCTACAACGAGATCATAAAATAACATTAAGATCATTACGTTATTGATGATATTGATTTGACTCTCCAACATGATCATAACATTACCATGGAACCAATATCCCAAGAGCTAATCACCACCATCACCAAGAGCAGTGGTCATACCTGCTGGTCATTGTCATCATATCTCCTGGCGCTGCCGATTGGGTAGCCATGGTAACTCTGCGGAAGACTGGCCTGATTGCTAGGTTGAAAGACCCTATCTTCCCTTGTTCACATCCTCTCCATAGACGGGCTTCATGTCCACCTTCTTCTTCCACAAAACAACTAGACTTACACTATTAGATTCTCTTAAGTTTGTCTTTACTTTTGTTTCCTATCATGGTAGCTTTATCAGGCCTGTAAATAAGCCGAGCTTAACTGAGCCAAGCCGATCCGATTATCAAGATAACCCCACTGATGTGGCACAACCACAATCACACCCATGACCCATCTTCACCTTAATTTACATTGTATTTTTCACAAACAAAAATCTGCATTGCAAACAAAATCTACAAAAGATCCGCCTTCTCTGCAAGTCACTCCATCGATTCAAGCAAATAGCACTGCTGATTATGTCTTCTCTAGTTGATGGTCTGCCATGCTCTCCCGCGCTCAATCTAACTTCATATCACTCACAGTGCTTTACAGTTTCTACTTTACATTCTCTAGATTATACTACCTAAGATTGTCCGATTGTTCTTTTCTTGGTTTTTTGTCCGCTCTCTTTCTTGTGCTGGGTTTTGTCTTTGTTTATCGAGTTGTCTAGTTGAAAGGCTAGCTTATGGGCCAGGTACATGTTATGTAAAGGGAAACTCTTATGGGTAAGCATAGTTGTCCAATTTGTGATTGATCATCATGTAATGTCTTTCAAACTCAAGATCTTGAACGAGTTATAGAATTTGCTTGAACATGTGTTTCAACTCTTAAACTTTAGTTTTGGTTATTGATGTTCACGGTTAACCGTTTCAACTTCTTTTTCAAACCCACAGGGTCCCTGAAACAGAAGTAATGAACGTTCATGATATTTACCCCAAATTGCTCTTTTGCAGAACATCACGTGGTTGAAGAACTTGATTAAGTTGGGCATGACAGATATATATCTTGGTTTGCGTCCTTTTTGAATATACCATTGATAGAATTGTAGACCAAAGCAAAACTATCGAAGAAAATGAAAATTTTATAAAGAGAAAAATATACTGGAGATGATAAAGTGTTATGAAAATAATAAAATAGATTGTGAAATATTCAAAAATTGAAGGTATATAATCCCCTCACACAAGTCCTCTATTTATAGGTTTCATGGATGAACATTCAAGTCTCCTAATTTTACATAAACTAAGGACTTCTACTAATTATCTAATACATGAGATAATTATGAAATACATGAGATAAAACATTGGATGAATATGAACATCCACCTAATAGATGATATTAATAATAAGATTGAAATTATAATAGCAAATATGAGTCAAATATTGGAAATCATTGTCAAATTAGATCTAATTCACTATTTATAAGTTATTCATATTGATTCTATTATAGTTGATTTATGAAAACAAATTCTTAATTGAGTTGACGAGAATGACTATTTTGACGCAAAAATAAAGTTCAGAGATTGATTTGGGAAAGACAAAAAAGAAAGAAATCAGGGGCTAATAGAAAACAAGGGTCAAAGTTCAAGGGATATAGCCAAATTTTTTCTTTAGAATTACTCTAAAACATAAAGGCTTAATTTCACTTTTGGTCCATATAGTTTGGGCCAAGTTCTAAGGACATGGTAGCATTTTCGTCCATTAATTCGTTAAAGCTATCATTGAATCGCTAATGATTTGTAAATTACTTTATCAAAAATCGCAATGATATATAAAGAACATGACTTCTAGGAATTTTCCTATTTGTGTGCCTTTTTTTTGTACAACTAATAACGAATAAAGATATGGTGAGTCAAAGAACAATACCTGTAAGAGCCTGCATCTCTATTATATTCACAAAAAATTAACATATAACTCAAACATTACATTCTTGCCTCTTTTGGTTGAACGTTTCTACAGTTCTACCCGAAATTTGAAGCTACCAACAAATGAGGACAATTGGGGGGGGGGGNGGGGGGGGGGGGGGGGGGGAGAGAGAGAGAGAGGGGAATACAATAGAAGATTGAGAGAGATCGAGAGATTGACAATTAAAGTCTGTACGCAAAGGCGTAAAGTTTATTCTCAAGTGCTCAAAAGAAAAAGAGAAGGCGTAAAGTTGTGGGAGAGAGAGAGAGAGAGGGGGGAATACAATAGAAGATTGAGAGAGAGATCGAGAGATTGAGAATTAAAGTCTGTACGCAAAGGCGTAAAGTTTATTTTGAAGTGCTCAAAAGAAAAAGAGAAGGCGTAAAGTTGGTACGCCTCTTTCCTCTTTCTTTAATTGTTAATTGTTTATATTTCTTTTTATTTTATTTTTTTATTGACATTGGGCCTAAGTATTGACAATGGGCCATCAATTTTTTTTTTTTTAACAGTAGAATNTTTTTTTTTTTTTTTTACAATAGAATTTTTTCTAAAAATATATATGAATATATATAATATAAAAATTTGCGGACTCCCATTCAAGGCGGTACTGTCAAAAGGATAACAAATTTATGATTTAATGAATAGAAATACTAATATATCTTTGAAATGCAAAAAATTTTAAAGTATATGAACAAAATCAAAATAATTGAAACTATAAAAATCAAAGTGAAATTTAGCCTAACATAAACATCGTAAAGAATGCAAACGCCTAAACGGTAAACCTGTTCAGCAAGAAAAAAAGAAAAAGCATAAACCCTAAACCCTAACCTTCTCATTTCTGCCTTTATCGAAGGTCACAAGCAGAGAAAGAGAGGGAGCGCCAGAGTGTCTTTCATCAAATTTTGAAACTTTAAAAAATAAAAATAAAAAGAATAAAAGGAGAATTATGAATAGGGAAAATATTAGGGAAAGGACCTCACATATTGTGGCGGAGCCAAATCAGGACCTCTCATTCAAGAGTAAATTCAGAAGGACTTAAATTTCACTTAACAGTCAAATAAGGGATTTCCGTCAATTTTTGCTAACGGCCGTAAAAAACAGATCACATGCCTATCATGTGACATTTTAAATGGGCATTTCAACATTTCGCCCCAGTGTTTAATTAACCCCAACACCCAACCCCCTCATCCTGATTTCCTGCCACACATGTCAAGAGTTTCCCACCATTTTTCCTTTTTTTTTCCCACCTTGTCAACTCCAACCCTTGTGCAGAGGATATATTAAAGCCTTTCTTCCTACTCAAAGGAGAGAAAAAGCTGATTTTGTAAAAATGGAACCAGCTCATGCATTACATTGTTATTGCGGGATGTCGGCATTGCGATCGACGACATGGACTGATGCTAATCCTAGAAGGAGGTTCGAGGGATGTTGCAGGGGGTATGATGATTCTGAGTTGCCAGAATTTATGGGTTTGTTTATTTCTAGACTTGGTTCTTATTTCATTTATGGATTATGAGTTGGGTGTCTCTATTTTGGTTTTGCAGCAGAGTTCGGGGTTGCAATATTTTCAAGTGGGTTGATCCTCCTAGTTGTGAGAGGTGCAAGCAGATGATCCCTGGGTTGATTCGGAGGCAACATAAAATGGAGTCACAAATTGTTGTGCTTCGAACAAGGTCGAGGAGAGCGTGGATCATTTTGGTGGTGTCATGAGTATTTTTTCTCCTTGTGGTGTTGAATCGGAAAGGTGAAAAAACTGTGGTACAATTGTCACCAAAGAGGTTGGGTTTGGGTTTATCGGGTTCTGGGGTTGGGGTTTTTTAAGGAATAGAAAAAGTGCCAATAGGCATGTGGGTACTGAGTCATATGACTTTTGGTTTTATGGAAGTCGATTTTGGGGTATTAATGGACTTCAATAGTTTGTACCTTGTAATTCTTGCTTAATTATATTAATATTTAGCCCAATTTTATGTGAATTTGTGATCCCTGTGAAATGAATCCCAACATGTCAAATGAACAACATAATGCCAACCATTGATGCATCCCTAGAATAATGCAATAATCTCAAAATACAAACATTCCTAGTTTTCAATACATAACATTACCAAAATACAAATTAACCCAAATTTCCAACACAAAATATGTTCAAAATACCATTAACATGCGAACCAATTGCCCTCGAATACTAATAGTCAGCCAATTATCCAAATAATATACCATAAGGGGTTTTCTCGACTGGGACCTTTGTCTTCATCTTTTTAATACCACTGGGACTTGCAGATGATGATGGCAAATTGGTAGTATCCTAGGAAGTGGGTGGATTTTTCATCCTCTTAGCAGGTGACTTCACTATTCTACTAGGCATTTCCCTTGATGGGTTAGGCTGGGGCATTTTAGGCGTCAAATGAGTTGGCTCAATCATTGGTGGGGTAGGTTGAGAACTTGCCAGTGGTCTATCAACTGGATAAGGTTGTGCATTTCGTCTCTTATCCCTGGACTGCCTCATTATCACTCTTGGCCTTTTCACCTTCTTTTGTTGAGCACTTGCGTTATGTCTCTTTGTTTCCTTCTTTGCTTCCCTTTGCCTCCTCTTATACTGCAAAAACAAATTTCACATAAATAAATGAGGTCAAGACTGAAAACGACATCAATCAAGCTATGCACTGCATGCTCACATTGTGGAACTTATAAACACCTTTTACACAAAACATGACAATATGAGATGCATTCAGCAACAGTCCACAACAAGGTTATCATAAAATCGTGGATCAAGTGATAAGGGGTTAGAAATCAGAATAAGGCAACTTGATATTGACCAAGTAAAAGAACCAAGTAAAAGGCAACTTGATATCACTCCGAAACATGATATCTAATATTGACAAAGTAAAAGAATAACTAATTTGTTTCTGCCGACCAATTTAGGTGCTGTTGTTATGCATAGAGATGCAGAGGCATGCGCATAGAAGTTTATTGAGGGTATATAAGCATAGAGATGCATAAATGTGATTGAATAATGCCAAGAGAACAAAAACAAAATAAATAGCTTGTCATGATGCAAAAATGTGATTGAAAGTGTTTGCATATGCATATAAGCCATTGCATTCAAAACACAGCTCAAATGAAGATACATAGAATGAAAAAATAAATGAATTTGAATAAATTCAATGCATAACTATATAGTATATCTCAAAATTAAGCTAATAGCCTTAACTATACATTAATCAGACAAAAACTATAGTTGAGTAGAGAGTAGTGTAAAACCTTTACCTCATTTTTTGGTGTCTTTTCTTTCTCACAGCCTCTGGAGTTGTGTCCTTTGACCCCAAATTTCCTACAAGTGATCTCAATATCATATCTCTGAAGCTTTGTTAAATTTGCAAGGGGTTTTTGGGCTTAGTGGCATCTCTGGCCCGCATCATTTTGGGTCTGCCAAGCTGCTTCCTGTACATTGGTGGGAGCAAAGGAGGTTCTTCACTCTTGATCCACTCATTTTGTCCTGGAAGTGGATTAATCATTGGTGCATAAGTGACCATATAACTATCTATTTTGTACTTCTCATCAGCATAATCCTCAATCTTATAACCATGCCTCCATATACATGCCATAGCATGATTACAAGGGATTCCACTAACTTCCCATCTCATGCAACTACATATTTTTCGGTCCAGATCAACTGCCCGTGTTTTGTTCCTAGTGTCAACTTGGTATTTCTTTGCCCCACACAAGTTAACTATGCACACGTTGCAATCCTTCTTCCTCTTGTCTATTATCTCCCTGATTCTTGGGGGAAGATTGTGATTCCACTTATGACAGTTATCTCTTCTTCTAGCCATGAGCAATGTGATGTACATACGGATCCTTTCAAGCATAATGATGATAGGCTGGTCTCTGGCAAAAACTATTGCAGCATTGAATGACTCATAGAGGTTATTGAGAATGAGGTCACACTTTGGGGATGTTTTGAAAAAAGCCTTGCACCAATGATGAGTAGGCTTGTCATTGAACCAATTAGCATCAGGTTCATCAAGTGCTCTCATCTTAGCCATCTCCCTCCTCTATGTTTTGAAAAAAGCCTTGCACCAATGATGAGTACGCTTGTCATTGAACCAATCAGCATCAGGTTCATCAAGTGCTCTCATCTTAGCCATCTCCCTCCTCCACATGGCTTCTGTTGTGGCATTGGCAACAGAAAAAAACATTGTTGTACAATAACATCCAAGGATGCTTATTCCTAAAGTTTGCTGCCAAGTGCTTCACACAATGCCTATGTTCCGCATTGGGTAACATATCAGCAACAGCATCCACTAGTCCCTTTTGCCTGTCTGATATTATCACATGGCCATGTGAATTCTCCATCTTTAGAGCAGTAATAAGAAGATCAAAAAACCAGCGCCAAGAATCATAATTTTCAATCTCAACCACTACATATGCTATTGTGAACATGCCATTGTTGGCATCAATTCCAATAGCACTTAACAACTATTCTTGGTATTCTCCTTTTATGAAGCAACCATCCAAGCCAACCACAGGTCTACACCCTTCGAGATAACCTTGTTTTGATGCACCAAAACATATGTAGCATCTCTTGAACCTAGCAGAATCACCATCCCCTTCTAACTCGGATTGGACACCAACAATGGTGTTTTCATTATGGGGGCTGAAAGGTGGTTAGATAATCCCTAAGCACTGCATACTACCCCTCAATGCTGCCTTGTGCTTTTTTCATTGCAAACCTTCTTGCTCTATAGCATTGAGACCTAGTCACTGTGACATTGTATTGCTTGAGCACCTTTTCCTGGAATGCCCTAATATCCCACTTGGGGTTTCTAAACTTATCCCCATATTCTTCTGCCATCCATGTGGCATTTGCATACTGGTTATACCCTGGGACAGTGCATTGATGCTCATCTACCAGGGTTCTAACAACAAAACAATTCATCTTTTTGTCATGTAAAGCAAAGAGATGAAAAGGGAATCCTTCTGCACACTTCATTCTTACCTTTTTATAGTGATTCTTTGCAAAAATTATCTTCCTGCTATTAATGATGGAATACACTCTCACTGACTCTTTGAAATCTTTTGCATTTGCATAACACTGCTCTAACTCGAATTGAGGGTTTTTTAGATCTACCTCATTTCTAAAGTAAGAGAACATGGGCCTGTTCTTTTTCTTTCTAATTTCCTTAGCAATGAGCTCATCATCATTTTCTTCATCATTGTCATGGAGACTTGAAATGTCACTCTCATTGGCCATGTCTTCAGAATCTACATCTCTAAACCCTCCACCATCACCATCACCATCACTCTCAATTTCAAAATCAACATAATTAGCCATGTCGAAGTCTTCTAAATCCTGCTCATATTCATTGTCAACATACTTATAATCTGAATCACTATCATCATCATCACTCTCTCACTCGTCTTCATCAGCTGGCTCATTATTCACACCTCCCTCATTGACTGCTGCTTGCTTATTGTTCACACCACTCACAGCTGCTTCCATACCACTCACAGCTGCTTCACCACCTTTCGTTGCTGCTTCCCCACCTTCAGTTGCATCATCATCATGAATGTAATAAAAAGAAGCCACTCTGTTTGGAGTCTGATTTCTACACATTCGTAGCACATCTTCATATGTTAAGATTGGTTCCCACTCTTAAGCTTGTGTCTTATAATAATAACCAGGCTTCACTTTGTACCCTAGCCATGTGGAATGTCCATCCAACTCAAATAGAGACATGAAATTCAGGTTGCAATAGTCCCCCCATATAATGTGGCCACCTCAAGTGAGGACGTTATTCACTTCCACTAGTTTACCATCATGGTGTATCTCTAACGTAAAGTGTTCTAGTTCACCTGCATTGTGATCATTGCATTCAATTATAACAGCACCAAAAATCAAGTGCAAAAAAGGAACCACTCAAAACAACAACACCAACAATCATAAGACACATTTCTCAATGCAATTTTTCAACAATAAAAAACAACCAACACCAATAAATCCATAATTTGTTAGACTAATTAAATAGTTTATTCATAAATCCATCAACTCATCATAATTTGTCTAATTAAATTCCAATTATTCAATTAACTACTAATTAACTAACAAAGTATCTATTCCCTTGTCCTTTTCCTAACTACCAATTATTCATTAGCTACCAAGTACAGATATACAGTAAATGCACTAGAAACTCATTATCATTCATTGGTCCCATCTAACACACATATGCCAGTAGAAGCCAAAACACAAATATACACACCCGTAGTCATATGCACACGTAGTAAACACTCACACCCACCATCATAAAGAAATAGAACTTTTGCCTACTACAAAGACAGAAGAATACAAAACTAAACACCCATCATCGAAATTGCCACAATAAGAATAAAAAAACATGGAGGACCACATACTGTAGTTTGGAGGATCTCCATCTGTTCTGAAAAAATTGCAACAAGTCATCCATCTCGGTCAAAAAGGCAATTGTTCACCCAAGTTTTGTAAAATCGCCCAAGCTTCTCTGAAATGCTGTCTTTTTGAAAATGAAAGTGAAAGTAACAGAGGCAGAGAACGTGAAATGCCTTAAGCAAACCTTACCCCTTCGCTCTTCTTTGCTGGTTGATATTCATTTTAATTGGGGTTAATTAAACACTGGGGCAAAATGTCGAAATTGCCCATTTAAAATGTCATATGATAGGCATGTGATCTGTTTTTGACAGCCGTTAGCTAAAATTGACGGAAATCCCTTATTTGACTGTTAAGTAAAATTTAAGTCCTTTCCAATGTACTCTTGAATGAGGGGTTTTGATTTAGCTCAGCCACCATATGTGAGGTCATTTTCCTAATATTTTCCCAAAATAGAATTGGACTTAAGATAGACGGTTGAAGTGGGTTGGAAATTAAAATTAAAGTGGGCGCGCTAAGATCACTTAAACTATAAAAATACAAAAAATTACAGTCCAAATTAGCCAATTAACACTACAATAAAAATGAAAAATATAAACAAACATTAGTTGCACAAAAAAAATTGACAATTGGATAATAAGAACTAAAATGGGCAATAGTTCAGTAATTGCACTCAAAAGTGCACTTTTTGTTAAAATCGAAGTACTTGAGTCTCTATTGCCAAATTGCCACTTTTTTCTGTGTAACTAATGTTAATCTCTAGTGCTAATTTTAGTGCTAATTTTTGTTGTAGTGCAACGACTACAGCACTAAGTGTGAAGCATATATATATATGTAACAAAATATTAATTTATAGTTTCTGGGCAGTTTGAATTAGAATACATGTAGAAGTCGAATATATTAGAAAATATAATTGAATATAATAGTTTCAGAAGAAATGGAAGTAGGAGAAGAGAAGGAAGGCAGCAGTAGTGAGTGGTAGCATTAAGGAGTGAGTAGGTGCTGCAATGTGAGCACTGCTGCGTTTCTTTTCTTCAGCATCGGGACATTCCAGACCTATTTTATCTTCGCGGCATTGAGAGGCAAACAGGCTTGGTGGGTATTTGCCGTACAGGTTTATGTAGCTGAACATTGTGTCTGCACAATTATAATTCTGAACAAGTTCTTCTGCAAAAGGGCACGCAAATTCCTTCAGTGCTGCACAACACACCTTGGGTGGGTAATTTGGTCCTTTGCACTTGGTTGTGATTATTGTGTAGTTCTGGTTCTCGAAGTCCACACGACAATCTGCACATAATAATTCATTCAAAATTTTAAACATATATATCTGCAAGGATCAATATTTGTATTTGAAATGCCTATCACTTAGTGATGGAACCCTAATGAAGAAAAAGTCTAACACAACAAAAAATCATTTATAGTTGTCCTTTCTTACAGCTCTATTGTATATATATATAAGCATTCTAAAGTTAACTAATTAACAAATTAATACAAAACTAACCGATATTTTTGGCCCACTATATATGAGTACTTTCATAATCCAATCATTCATGTTTTAAGCCTCACTTTAAAGATTATTATTGCAAAAATAACCAAATCTTAAATTATGTAGTCATCCAAACCATGATTAAAATAAATAAGACAAACATTAAGTTTCGACAAAAACATATAAATAATTGTTATTATAATTAATACAATGGCTAAAAGACATCCAATTTAAAAGATTTTTTACAAATATAATCTTTGAAGAAGTTAATACAGAAGGAATTAATGCCTTAATTGTAAAAGTAAAATAACGGTAAAACTGTAAAATCGATGTTTTAGCCCAGATGATAGCCAACACTAGTCCATTGATCTCAACAACAAACCATAAGTTCTTAAGGAGATGATCACATTAATTCATTTAACCTATTAATCAACTTAAACTCACAGAACTTTAAAATCTAAAGTATAACGTGCAAGATAGTGACATGAAATTGATCATGGGAATAAAATAGTAACAAATAATTACTCAAAAATAAGGAAAAAAAGAAATAGAAAAATTAAAATTAAAATGAGACAGCAAGAAAACTGTATATTACTTTCTTTGGCCTGAAGAAGGGCACGTCCAAGGGTTCCATGAGGCTCAAAAATATTATCTGCAATAATTAAACGCAAGTAATTAGTTATATATATATTCAGATAAAGAAACCAAAACCCAGATGAATGATACGTAAATTAATGAAGCATGCAAGAAATAAAATAAAAAATAATAATAATAAGAGGGAAAAGGGAATTAATTAATTACTGGGAAGGAAGGTGGTGGTGGAGGCCACCAAACCCAAGAGAAGGAAGGAGAAAATAGAAAAAAGAAGACGATGGTGAATATTGGAAGTAGACGTCATTGTAGGTTAGTTTTCTTGTGGTTTTCGTCGTCAGAGATCGAACCAGAATGATCGACGTTGTCGTCGGTCAATCGATCTCTGCCTTCTGAGAGTTGGGCTTGGCGCCCCTCTTTTGATGGCTTTGGTTCTCTGCCTCTTTGTTTGGGGAGAGAGAGAGACAGAAAGAGAAAGAGAGGAAGAGAAAGAAGGGAATGGAGGAGAGTGAAATGTTGCATGAAATTAGGTTGCAAATTGCAATATTGCCAAACTGGCAACACTCCGCAGCTCAACTAATTAATTCAATTGTTTATCTTAATTTGGTTTGTTATTTATTAAGAGAACAAATATCGTGTCACACGCGTATATAGCCTTCAAGTTAAAACACATTATTTATATTCTTCCATGCATACAAATGAGTTTAACTATTTATCTTATTCAATATTATCCTATGTACCAAACGAGGCATACGTGTTTACAATCTACTACATACAAACAATACGGTTCGCTTGCATATATGTTTGTTTTTTATATTAATGGTCGACCCTTTTTTTCTTTTCGAACGTTTTTCTCTTTTTATTATTCATCCATCCTATTTATTGCTTTAAAAGAATGTTATTGAACTTATTTTAAATTTGTTGGGTGGGGCTTGTTGAACCCATTTATTTAATTTCTATATCCATATATTTTTATTGTTAAAATTTTAATCCAAATTAGTGAATACACTGATAAATAAGGATATGCGTTGAAACTGCTATTAAGTCAGCTCACTTTCTGCATTGAGCATTCGAACATGCAACGCGAGCATTCAAATGCTCGACACAAAAACTTGTAACTCTCGGTTAGCGATAACCCACAAGGCCACAATTAGTGCCATCAGCTGTAGATTTTGGGTTGGTGTATGCGAGGAATTGCAAACCATAGACATGGCAAGATGTAGATTTAGAACAAGCAATATATTGTGATGGATAATGCTAAGTGTACTATATTTTGATACCATCTTGTATACCATTTATTTAATAGAAATGATACATATTTTGTATAGAAAATTACATTTAAATCAATAAAACATTTTAATATTACATAATAGTCAATATAAATTTTATTTTTCCATAAAGATCAATAGATTTTGAAACTATATCCTACTTTAGTCACTAAACTCAATTCATTTTTGGTCAATAGTGACTAAAATGAAATTATAAAAAATTGCATTGATTAAAATGTTATTGTGAAGTTTTTAATTGATTTATTTGAAATTAACCCTATTTTGTATTGGTATATCTCACCTCCACTAATGTTATATTTATCACATTTAATTTCATACCGTTTTAAGTGACAACTTAAATGATAATCATAAATTAGATACTAACAAAAAAAAAAACCTTGTCTAAAACAGTTATGATACGTAAAGTGATATAAAAATATAATAAATAAAACATTATGGTCTCACCTCTACGAGATGGTACACTATTAGAGGGGTGGTACAAAAATGTATTATACCTAGCATTTCCCTATTGTGTTTGCAGCTTAATCAGGGTATAAGTTATAACATAAGAAAAGGGGGAAAAATAAATGAAACAAACTTCTTCAACTGCTTCATTTAGGCATAGTTATGAGTTCAGAAATACAGTATAAAATATAAACCACAAATTCATTTCGATCAAGTGACTTCCGTTGGGTGCCTTGAGAACAGATTTTCCAATTTCACTTGGTTAATTAAACCAAGTATTCCAAAGTGCGGAGCTGACCACCCTGAATTTCATAACAGATTTATCCAATTTTCCATCAAGTATGCAGTACAGAGACATGCATTGAATGAAATATTTTTTGGAGAAACAAAATTCCAGCTGTTAGCAAGTGTGTACAGAGAGCCCAGTTAGCAAATAGAGGAAACAGATGCATCTTAGAAGTCGAAATCAGGGGTATGCTACTCAGTCCATTGCTGGTTACCATTTTTCGTTTGCCATCAGATGTAAACCGGTATATGGAAACCTGAAAAATGGAGAAGACAAGAAGAAGTAAACGTTTAAAAGATGGTTACTTGGGAAACAATCAATTGTGAATAATATGCAACATTTAAGGGGTAAAGGAAACAAGCAAAAAACCTCTAAATAATTGGTTTATGCTCTAATATGATTCTAATCCTAATCAACTGAAATTGTATAGTGTTTGCAACTTTGCATCCATGTGATATATGCAACCACACCACTATCCCGTAAATCAGTTAATCAAAGAATCACGTTCAACAAGCAATATAAAAAAGCAGAATATAAATCCAGTGCATTTCAGATATAAGGTCTCAAAGAAGAATTCAGAAAAAATACCTCAGAAAATTGAAAATAATTCCTCCTGGCACCAGGCCAACCATTAGACTTTTATTGATTAGTCGTTAACAGATGTCGCTGGTGTGTCTTACTTTACGATGAATGGACCTCCCCATCCGAAGGCGTCGAGTTGTCAGTGCTTCTAATAATACAACTAAAGTATCCTCTACAGCCTCAGCCTGTTTATCAAATCCATAGGAGCTGAACTCTGGAAGAAGTTGCAGCTCAGAGAGAAGGCCAATCGCTGCTCCTGCTGTACAGGTACGATCCCATGATGGTTGGGGCCTGCCCTTAATAAAGAAAAATCAGTTAAATAATTGGATTCGATCACAGGTGATTTGGGAAATGTGGAAGAGCAAAATAAAGAGGTCATAGAAAAAGAACAAAAGCCTCTTACAAAAAACTTTAAAAAAATTATGTTTTAGTTTTTACCGAAGTTTATGCATTGCAGAAGCACCAGTGGCCAGGGAAATACAAGGAAAGTCCCCCTCTCCCCAAACTGACTTTGCCTGATCCTGCACATAGAAAGTCATGTGAAAAAACTCCAAAGAGGAAGTGTGCAATTTAAAGGATTTGTCAGATAGATAATTCTTCTCATAGCTTCATGCAATTAAAGCAAATGTTTCAGAAAATATTCCGGTCCATCAACAGTCCAGGCCATTAGACCAGTCATCAATGGATTGGGTCGGTCCAGCCCACCACTAAATATACATGGCCCACGGCCCTACCCACAGACCATGAGCCAATTGGCCTTTAGTTGGCAGGGCTGCATGTCATGGCCTCCACTCCATGGGCGGGTCCATAGGCCACCCTTAAATTTTAATAAAAAATACATAAAAATAAAAATTAATATAGAATACATTGAAGTAAAGTATTGAACTTTATTTATTGAATCAAAATGTTAATTAATTACAGTGAAAGTAAAATAAACAAGAACTAGAGATTTTGTATTACCACAATTAGCACAATATCAATAAATTCCAATGAAAATTGAAGATACCATTAACCAAAATGAAAGCGTATAATTAAAATAAAATAAAATAAAGAAGATAAATTGGGATAATGAAAGGGTATAAGAGAGAATATGAAAAAAAAAGGGCTTTGTAAAATATGGGCTTAGTCCACGGGTCGGTCTTATGCCAAAATATAAGCACAAGCCCAGACCTCCTAGTGGGCCGGTGGGCTAAATTATGTGGCTGATATATTAGTAACCCACACCCTACATATTTTCAAATTTACACAGAAAATCTGTATTAAGTATTTTGTAGACAGCAATCAAGACATGTAAGAAAAAGCATAGGAATAAAGAAATGCCTGACAATATTGCGTACCTTTAGACGACTGAATATCGCAACAGAATTGCTCCATGTTCCATCAATCAAAATGAAATTCAGAGTTCTATCTTCATTTGTCTGTGCAGCAGAAACAAATTGAAATTTACCACCTAGTTGAACTTGAAGAAGAGAGGAGATTTCTTATTAAGAAACCTGAAGCCTAAAAATTACCCTTGCCAGTGTCATGATCTATCAACACAGTTACTAAGACAACCAACATCGAAATTGAACCAAGTGTGTGTTCGGGACTCTTTTTGGCAATGCCAAAAAGCTTTCAAATAACCAAAACACTTTTTATATTGTTTGTCTGAAAATATAAGCATTTTTGGGGTTAGAGAAGCACTTGACAGGTGCTTCTTTTCAAGTACTTCTTGAGGAAATGTTGTCAAATGAATATGTAGGAATCACTTGGGTTTTAATGTTTTATGTGCTTTAACAAAAACGCTGCATTTGACCCAAAAAAACAATTGATACATTTTTTTTTTTGATAAGAAACAAACTTTCATTAAAAAAAACAAACAAAACATAACATACATGCCAAACAGTGAACAGAACCTGTTCTGTGGTACTAGACTCAGACGCTGTGAAATGGGGTCTAGGGCCTTTTCGCTTTGAGAATATGTGGCTGGAACACCATACTTTCAAGATTTTCTTCAAGGCTTGGTGGGAAGAAAGGGTGGATAAAGGATGGGAGGGTTATAAATTTATGAGAAAATTAAGAAGTATGAAAGAAAAAATTAAAGTATGGAATAAGGAAGTGTTTGGAGACTTGGTGAGAAGGAAAATTGAAATGGAGGCTCGTATTAAGGAATTGGATGGGTTCGAAGAGAGGGGCTGCCTAAGTCCAGTTGAAAAAGCCGAGAGAGATCAATTGAGATTGAGGTTTGAAGAGTTGATTTTTAAAGAGGAGATATGCTGGAGACAAAAGGCTAAATTGGTATGGGCAAAGGAGGGAGACAGTAACTCAAGACTGTTTCACAGGGTGGTGAATGGGAGGAGGAAAAGAAATGGGATTGACAAATTGGAAGTTGCTGGAGGTGTGGTTGTGGAGGATCAAGGGTTGATTGAGGCAGAAGTTATTACTTTTTTTGAGAAACTTTTCTCCAGCAATGACAATGTTATTGGTGGAATCGATGGAGTGGATTGGAGTGCTATAAGTTCTCAAAAAGCCTCTTGGATGGAAAGACCTTTTGAAGAGGATGAGGTGAAGAGGGCTGTTTTAGATTGTCACAAGGATAAGTCACTGGGCCCTGATGGTTATACTATGGCATTTTATCAGCAATTTTGGGAATTTTTGAAGAAAGATGTGATGAAGGTGTTTGAAGAATTTTACAGCAATGGTGTGATCAATGCAGCAACCAACGAGACTTACATCTCTTTGATTCCAAAAAAATTAGAATCAATTAGTATTAGAGATTATCGACCAATAAGTTTGGTCACAAGCTTGTATAAAGTAATTGCTAAGGTGCTGTCCTTGAGACTAAGGGAGGTTTTTGGGGATACTATTTCTGTGGCTCAAGGTGCTTTTGTGAAAAAAAAAATTGATACTTAGCAAAAACCCAATACAAAAGCATTGCCCTAAAATAATAATAATACCTTGGTATCAGCACCTTCCAGATTTGCTGAAGATTCTTGACCAAAGACATCCTGAACTGATTTTACCACTGCATTTTTGTTGGGATAGAGGCACCAAACATTGTTTTTTCCTGAATTTAATGTAAATCCCAAACATATGTTAATGATTCAACAGGAAAAATTAAACTAGAGAGGACATAAGGAACTGCAAGATCTAACTGCTCAAAATAACGGTGACAAGTTAACTTCATCAATTTAGATGTCAGTAATTAAGTTTCAACATGCAGTTGCAATATCAATTGCAAGAGCCAGTGGCTACAAACTTAATAAAAAAGTTAATCCATTTCAGCAGAGTCAAAGAACACTCTGGAATGAAAGTATCCTTTTTTGGGATAAGGAAAGAGTACTATGTTTCCCTAAAAAGAGTTGAACAATTCAAAGCAGCAATATAATAATCACATTAAGCTGTCTGTGTTGAAGGCACCATCTTTTGAACTTATTTGAAGAAGTAAGAAAAATCAACTAGACCTGCAAGCTTAAATGCATCCCACATTATTTCTTCATGCTCAGCAATGCCAAAGAGGCACAAGGTTGCAGCCTCAATGCCAAATACTTGCCATAACAATTTTCCAGTGTTGTTCTGGCGTAAGAAATCCTGCAAGAATGATGACTGTTTAATTAAAAATATGTTTTTTGAAAATGTTATATGGACCAATCAGATTCATAAAATGAGCAAAGTGACAGACCTTTGGATGCATATATAACCAGAATCGCATTCCATGCCACAGAGTGCACTGTGTCACTCTTGAGCACATACAATCTTCCAAGGGAAGCCAGCACTGCAAAGTGATAATAAGTCTAATACGAGAGAATGAACAAGATATGAAGATATGCAACTATTTAAAGGAATATTCGCCTGTTCTAGGATGCATCAATATCACCTCACTGGAAGAAAATGAAACCTGATAAAATGTACATATTTGTCTACGCAAAATAAACCAAATACCTTTTGACAAAGGTATCCCCTACTTCCAAGCAAGCGACATGCTATTTGTCGAGCTGCAAAGAACTGGAGCTTTTGTTCAGAATCACCTAAAGCCTGATATGTTTTTCGGTGTTTTTTATCCTCTTGCAATTTAAAATTTCCCTGAAAAGTAAGACATCCACTACTTACTTCAAGACCAAATTCATCAACACTCCTTAAGCATAAACAGAAAATGAGAATGCAGGAAACCTACATCTGAACTAAGCCTTTAATACAGGACAATTCTAGAAAGTATAAAGCACCTGATCCCTCATTCAATTAAGCTCTCTGTACTTGTAACAATGGTTTCAAAAAGATAGCAATAAATATTCATTGGGAGATACACCACCAGGCTCTTGTTTTTCCACAAACCAACTCAAATTCTAGGTCAATAAATGCAAAGCTTCATTTCTTTACAGATAAAGAAATAATACAAAAGATCAATAACTTAGACTCTTAGGACTTTTCACCAGTTGGAAACCAAGAAAGCAAAAACCTTTGCACTTATATTAGCAACTTGAATTTACAAACTGTATCATAACTGCCAAAAGAAAAATAGATAAATGAATATACAAAATAGAAAAGAGGGTGCGTGTAGGGTAATGTTCTCTTATCATATATCTGATGTGTTTTTATGTTATTTGTCAGATTCTCAATCTGGATCATTCAAGGAAGCATCTATCTGATCAAAGACACTATCTAACAAGATATGTAAAATATAACATAAATCTCAAAGGTTTGTTGCCCTCTATTCCCCGGTTTTCTCAAGCACCAAAAAAACTAAGAGCGGTTATTTCCTCCAATACCCATCTCAACTTCTTAGTTGCTTCATTTGATAGAAAACGAGACATATACTATAAACCTTAAATTCCATAAACCATGTTGTTAAACTCATAAGGAACCCGTGGTTTTTGGCTCAAGTGGCATTGAGTGGGTGGGCAAAGGGGTAGATAGCACTGGATTAATTTAATTTAAATATAACGAAATAAGTTAAAAAGAAGAGAAAAACAACATAAACCATATACACAATATCTAATTTTCTTTTTATTTTTGCTTGGCTCTCTTTCACACCAACATAAACAATATACAGAATATCTAAAACTCCAAAGGTTCACAGCAAAAAAAAAGGAGATAATAATCTGTTCGAATGTTGTACCTGAAGTTTGCCACCACTGCCACCAAAGCTCATCTGGGAATCAATATCTTTTTCTAAATCCTTCAAATCCTCAACAATTTTGGTAACCATGGCAGGCATAGGGGACATGGTGCCCCAGCCCTGCCATTCCTGCAATGTGACAGAGCTTTCATCAGTATCACCGTCGCTTATACGAGCTCCTCTTGAAGGAGAGCCAGAAGTTGACGTTGAACATGAAAAGGGGTTTTGGAGGCTTTTGGGCTTGGAGTCCATGAGCGTTTTAGTGGAAAATGCGAGAGAGGGAGAGCATTTGGATGTGATGGTCCTTAAGGGCAATGCCATGGTGGACTTGCTGCTTCTGGTTGTGCTATGTCACTGTAGCATTAACTTTCGGTTTCAATTAATTATTTTTTTCTTGAGTATTTATTTGGTCATATGGACCTGGACTAGATAAACTAGTCGGGGTCTTGGGAGGCATATATATAGAATTGGCCAATTGCTTGCCAACCGGCGTTTGCAAATTGCAAACTACCCGAGTTTGGGACTGTGATAAGACACCTCAAAATTGTTGTGAGTGATAATTTTAGGACACTCACAACAATAAAACTACGAGTGGGAATGGATCAATTTTATCGATCATTATCAGCCAACCGACCCTTTATCGCCCGGCCAATAATTCAACTAATATCTGACTTATCAAATCAGGCCTATAATACCAACTAACCCATCAAATTTGGTTCGAATATTGATTTTGAAATTAATCAATTATCAGTTTTATCAACCTATTTGTACCACATATATCAACTTTATCGGCAACCAACCTGCATTCAACCCACAATGGATGGGTTGGTTTTTGGTTAATAGAGTCAGTTGGTCGAGTCAGGTAGAATTATCGGTCATTATCGGTCGACCCGACCTTTCACACCCCTACCGAAAACTGTTGTGACTCAGTATTTGTAATAGCTCACTACAAATTTAAAAAAAATTTCTTACCCAATATATCCTTATTTTTAAAAAATGCCTTTTTTTTACCAAACAAATAGTCAAAAAGCCTTTCAGTATCATGTCTATTTTAGTAATTATAAATAATCACAAAAATTTTACATTATGATTTAGAGCCCATTAGTTTTAAGTCCCGATTTCTACTGGACTTTAGTTTTAAGCCATAGCCCATTATGTGTTTAGTTTCCGGCCACAGTTAAAAGCCTAAGGACTAGTCTTCACAAAAAAAAATTTAAATTTATTGTAATTACAGCCATGCCATTCTCATTTCCTACGCCCAAAATCAAATCACTATTATCTCTCTCTCGACATGACAATATGAATTACATTTTCCAAATGAATTACACTTTTATTTTCTGTATTATGTAACTCAGTATTATGTAATTCTATAGAATATTATTCATGAATTCATCTAGATAATTTTGTAAGAGTTGCACTTTGCATTTAGAGAGTATTATTCATGAATTCATTTAGGTAAATTCTGTAAGAGTTGCACTTTGGTGAAGAATTTGTTTAGATAATTCTCTAACAGTTACACTTTTTGTGATGAATTTGTAGGGTTAATTGCGGACCAATAATTAAAAAATAATGATTTTAAAATAAACAAATGATAAAAGAATGGTTTGAAACTAACAGTAGTAAAAGCGGTGGCTTAAGATTAAATGCAGATGTTAGTTGTAGTTTAAGAATAGTTTACTTTATAATTTACCAACACCTTCATACTGCTTTTTGCACTCATAACACTTTTGAAAATATATTTTACTAAATACTCAACTGCTTTACTTCACAACTGATTTTATTTCATAGCTATTTTATTTCACAGCAATACCTAACTAAGTCTTAGTCCTTATATTTTTCCTTTTTTTTTTTTTTTTGCCATCTTTATTTGATTCAATTGAGTATCCAAATTTTTATTGGGAAATAGACAAAAATAACACCTTTGCCTGAGTGGTTTGCAATTATAGCACTCAACACTAATCTTTGCGAAAAAAAAAGGACTTCTTGGACATGAATTGTCCCAAATGCCCCTTGCAGTACTATACGAATTCAACTGCACATGCCTCTAGAACGCTACAACAAGCACTTGGCACTGCTTCCTCCATCAATTTATGGAGGTACTTTCCAAACGGTTTACCTCATAGACTCATAAGGTGTAGAATTGGTTTGCTTGCATTAAAAACTATGTATAGGAGTGAGTATCACCAAACCACTATATCCTTTGCAGCCCACTCGAAAAAAAAAACAATTGCGCACAAGGTATTAAAATAGGTTTTTTAGGAAAATAGACTCATCTTTCTAAAACTTTTTTGATAAAAATATTTCAACGACAACCACGAACCCCAAGTAGATTTTTATGGTAGTCGATATATAATTTAGCTACATGTCAATATTTAATAATTCAGTTTTCATGACAACACATAATTCAATCATCTCATATTCACATAATTAATTCAATGGTCAAAATGCTAGATGAATCATATGCCATGCAATTCATGCAAGCATAGATGGGCTTAAAGAAGAAGCAATATATGTATATCTATACCAAATGTCAGTGGACCTACTAACAGATAAGATTCTTTATCATCTAATCCAAACTTCATACCTTAAACAACAAGTAGGAATCGAATAGTGTGACTTTCTAGTCATTTGAACCTCATATGCTAGAAAGCATGTGATCAAACCCTTAACATACTAACCATACCACACAACATGCTAGTTTGCTATTTTTAAGAAGGGAAATTCCCACAAATAGAGCAAATTAATTTCAAAATAACTTTTTTAGACCATTCAAACATTTTTAGACTTTTTTAGCTCTTTGGCGCAAAATGAGACAAAAATACTCTGACCCCCGTTACAAGGCATGTACAAATGGTGTACAGGCAGTAGACAAATGATGGACACGTTAACTCGTGTTGCAGAACTATAATGTCCTTAGTTTGTCCACAACCTATCAACTGTTTGTACACTATGTGTACTTGAAGGAATTGGGTCTATTTGTATGGCATATTTCCAAGGCCTGTACAAATGATGTACAGGTAGTAGACAAATGGTGGACGCGTTAACTCGTGTTGCAGGACTATACTGTCCTTGGTTTGTCCACAAACTGTCCACTGTTTGTATACCATTTATACAGGCCTTGTAATGGGGTGGGGGTATTTTTGTCCCATTTTATGCCAAAGAGCTTAAAAAGTTCAAAAATGTTTAGATGGTCTAAAAAAGTCATTTTGAAATTAGTTTGGTCTATTCATAGAAATTTCCCTTTTAAAAAAGATACTAAATTAGCGTGTGATACAATAAGTTATACGTTTACAATATCTAATGTATAAGTGTCTGAAGTAATTTAAACTAATTAATATAATATGCTACATATATACTTTCGATAGTTGTGTGGTGCTTTTTGGTAGGTTTTCCAAGCATTCAAAGCAAAAGTATTCATTCAATGCAACTAAAAGAAACATATTTCTTTATTTAATTTAAATTTTAACTTTGATTTTATATGTACAGCTACATTGGACCCAATAATCTTTGACTACATCCAAAATTATTTCGCTAAAGTGCAAAATCTACAATGCTCACATTGCATTACTCTCGGTACACTTTGATTTCATATCTATTGATTTTATTTAAGTGATTTGGCTACGGTGTGTGAAGGGTAATTATCAGTTTGTCTAAAAGGTTTTAGGAATTGTCGTAATATTTATTTGTGTAGATAAATATCTATTTTTCATAATGCTAAAGGTTTTTTATATGAATACTTTATTAATAAGCAACAACTTATCATATTTTTTAGTCATAAACTCAAATTTTAAATTTATTTATTTTTTAGCCACAACAAAATATAGTTCTTTATTAATAAGCCAAAAAATAAATTTTTAAGCACAAAAAAAAAATTCAACTATGAAAATATAAAAACAAAAAATTATTAAGAAAAAAATAAGTAAAGCGTAATTTTACGAAATTATAAAGTGTAACTGTTTACATATGATGTTAGAATAAAAAAAATTAAATCAAAGTGTTGCTACATTAATGATTGGCTTTTTAGTAAGATACCCACCTGAACTTTGACTCGATTTACATATTACCACCTAAATTAAAAATTGAAGCAAGTTACCCATGAATTAAATTTTGTTTGTAAGTTACCACCTCCATCCAAATCTTTAGGGGTTTTTTGTCCATTCAACCCTACAAATTTGGGTGACCAATTACAAGTGGCCACATGTACATCTATTTTTCTATTTTATAAACTTTGAAAATGAATTAAAAATAGCTTTGGACTCAGAAAAATACACAGAAACTTCATACGGATTCGTCTTGACTAATACTAATTTACTATGGAGTCAAATTACTAATTTTTCCTTCAAGAGTTCTTGACAAATTTTTGAAGTTCAAATTTATTTCCAAAAAATTAAAATATTCTAGACTGTTTGAAAATTAACATGATAAACTCCCTAACTCCAAAAATTATAAGGTATGCACCATTGGTCTTCTAAAAACTAACTCTACCTTTCTTGTGAATTGCTACCCAAAAGACCTCTCGGTCTTAAAGGAAAATAAATTCAAGAAAAATTCTAGAATTTTCGTAAAGTCTCGAAAGAATTCTCTAAAATAGGGTTTTGGTAATTTCCAAATTTTTTATTTTAAAATTCTTTTGAGAATTTATGGAAATTTTATAAAATTTATTTTACAAAGGGAAATTTATTTTCATTTTTTAGAAAAAATTTGGACTTCCGAAATTTTCTAAAAATTCTTGAGGGAAAATTGGTAATTTGACTCCTTAGTAAATTAGTACTAGTCAAGACAAGTCCGTAGGAATTTTTCGCATATTTTTCTGAGTATTTTTAATTCATTTTCAAAGTTTGTAAAAATAGAAAAATGGTTGTACATGTGGGCAATTGGTCACCCAAGTTTTTAACTCACAAACAAAATTTAATTCATAGAGCAACTTACTTTAATTTTTAATTTATGTGGTAACATGCAAATCGAGTCAAAGTTTAGGTGAGTATCTTGTTAAAAAGCCTTAATGATTTTGTATTT
>QANT01001843.1:0-16626 GCA_003254885.1 Purshia tridentata | reverse complement strand
CACTCTGCCCCAACCCACCTCCGACAGCGACCTTACCCGCTGTCGACGGCCTCACTCTCCCCTCTCTCTCTTCCTCTCTTTGTCTCTTTGTCTCTCCTTCTCTCCTCTTTTCTGCATCTGAATGATTTTATTGGTTATTCTACTGGGGTTCTCCGGACAGTCAGCAATGAAAATTTGAGGAGTCTTGTAAAAGTTAGTTTCTTCTAGAATGAGAAAGTGCTGCAAAATTTGATCTGATATTCATCTTTCCCCCATTTTTTTCTTTTTCTTTTGATCATATAGGAAATGGNTATAGGAAATGGTGGCCAGATTCCACATTTAATCTTTTCATAAAACATTAAAAATGAGATCAAATGAGAAAATAAAAGTAAGATGAAGTAATTACCAAGCAAATCACAAGGCTCGTGCATGCAGTAATCGATTACAGGGAAGAGGGAATCGTTGCCCAGCATCTTCTCCTTCAAATAGTGGCTGACCAGTTCCTCATCCGTGGGATTAAACCGTAATCCCACAAGCGCTTCTGCTGTGTTGGTGCTGCTGCTGCAGCTCATCTCTCTTCCTCTTAATAACTCAGAGTGGATTCTCACTTCAATTTTTAGTGTGTGATCTGCAGAAGCAGAGTGGAGTTGTATTTATAGAAAAACTCATTCACTCACTCTCTTGACTTCACTTTGATCGCTACTAGTCATGACTTGGGATCCAAGTTTCTCTGACCTGACCCAATACATGGCTTGCGTCAAGGCATTAGGTCCCACACTCTCACTTTCTCCCCCTATCACTCGTTTGAGTAATAGTGTAATTACACTATTTTCTCCTTTTTGTGGAATTATGCCTCTTGTAAGTAAGTGGAGGTCTTAGAATCTTTTTACTAACAAGTCACAGCAATCGAGAATCTTCAGGAAGACTCTAGATTCTAGCTTGTGCTTATGCATCAAAGCCTTATCCTAGACCACATTGTATACACTCGTTCCAGAATGATCTTACAAATTACAATACACTAATTTAATGGGAAAAAAATTAAGTCTATTTATTAATGAACAATACTTTCTCAATTTCTCTTTATTCAAAAACCGTAACTCCATATCAAGTTTGTGGTAAGTCTTTAAAAAATGTCTTACCACTTCTTGTTATCTCACTTCAGCGGTTGGTAACTATAGATCAAGTTGTGGTAACATACCACATTCTTGGGAATTACTAATTACCTGAGCGTTTATTCAAGATCTGGCAACTTCAAATCAAGTTTGTGATAAGTCTTAAAAAATGGTCTTATCACTTCTTGATATCTCACTTAGGTAATTCGTAATTCTAAATCAAGTTGTGGTAACTTACCAGCTGGAGTTGCCAATTACTTGAACTTTTATTCAAGTACTTGTAACTCTAGATCAAATTTTGGATAACTTACCATATTCTTGATCACTAGTTAGCATGTACTTGATGTTTATTCAATAATTGGTAACTGCAGATCAAGTTTGTGATAAGTCTTCAAAAAAGATCTTACCACTTCTTAATATCTCACTTAAGTAATTAGTAACTCTGGATCAAGTAATTTAGGGTAACTTACTACATTCTTGATCTGGATCACTCACTTAAGCATTTATTCAAACTTCATATCAAGTTTTGGATAACTTGCCATATTCTTTATAATTTCATATGAAGTTTATGGTAATATTTCAAATAGTGCCAATTTCAAAAGTTACCACTTCTTAATATGTGGCTCAAGAAAGTAGTAAATCTCCATCAAGATTCATGTAACATACCTTTGGTTCCCACAAACTTAACAATGAGTTACCATAAAGTTGACATAGAGTTACATTTTTCTTGAGCAACTTGTCAAGAAATGGTAAGTAGTAACTTTTTGTTAACGGCATACAATAACTGCAGTCATTGTAGACTATCAAACATATTAATTTCAATCTGCATATGCTACAAATATTTGGCATTAATTTGTTAATGATCATAAAAGTTAATAATCGATCCAGAATTACCAATATATTACCAAAATTGGCTGGAGTAAAAGTAAGTAATATAAGGCATAAAACAACACAATACAATACAACACAAAAATAACTTCATTTCAGTTGGTGTGTGGCTTCTTTTATAATAAGGTGATGTTTGATGCCCAATATAGGTTCATTTAATTATCATTTTTAAACTTTTACCTGTTACGTCTCACATTTAGCTTTCTACCATCAAAAGTACAATTTTGGTCCAGCATTTTACCTCGTAAGCGATTTTGGTCATCCTGGTTTCAAAATAATCAATTTCGTCCATGTGTTCTATGTTTTTTGCAATCTTAGGATAATTTTAACAAAAATCAAATCTTCAATTTGAGAATAAATTATCCACTTATTTTAAGAAAATTTTTGTGGGGGGATTGAAAGACCATCTTATGGGCATTCTAAAACAAATTTTAATTTTAATTTTGGTATTTATTTGCTAAAGAAATTGAGGCTCACAAAATTTTTAGAGTTTGAACTTCAAATTTATGATTTATTTAAATTATTGTTTAAAAATAAAAATTCAAGGTTATATGCATGCTTTTCAGTTATTCTTGAATAAAACTTACTAGTTTAAACAAAGTATTAATTTTGATTTGAAAGAAATTTTCAGGTTTGTTGTATAATGTACCAATATTGCAAAAAATATAAAACACAAGTACCAAATTAGCTAAATTGAAACCACGAGGACAAAATGTTCTTTTGGCACAAAATATAGGGATCAAATATGTATTTCACCCTTTTTTTTTAAATACAATATTATGGTAGACATTGACAATGGCCCGGCCCAAATTTTTCGGGCTCGGGCTGGGTTTGGACTTGGATTAGAGGAGCCCAATAGGATTTTCAGGCTGGATCGGGTCGGGCTTGGGCCTAAATACACAAGCCCGAGGCCCGCCCGTAGGGTTGGGTCTTGCGGGCTTTTGGGCCGGGTCGGGCTAGGCCCAAACAGGCTTTTGGGCATTTTTAGCTTCTTTTTTGTGTTTATTATTTTAACATAAAGCACAATTTAAGAAAAAAAAAATTTAGATATTTAATTTAGCCCAAACTTAATGAGTTCATACACATTATGTCTCATCAATTTTGGTTTTATATTTTATACTTATTAAATAATAGTTTTAGTGTATAAAGTTTAGGGAAGGGCCTAAACCCTTAACAATTGGAAGATTGAGGTTTGGGCAATTGGGAGCTTGACTAATTTAGGTGTAATTGGGGTTTTAATGGATCTAATTGGGGTTTCAACGTTCAATTGAGTAATTAACTAATTTAAGANAATTGAGTAATTGACTAATTTAAGAGTAATTGAGTTTCAAATTTTCTAAAGGGTAATTAATTATTTGATTAGTAGATTACATAATACATAACATATATAAATTATAAATTATGCATTGATATGTAAGTATGTTATAATTTATATGTATGTAAATTTATAATTATAAGACTATAAGTTATATACAAGTATATATTTAGTTATATAATTATATAAATTGTTATAGGAATTAAAATTCGGGCCTAATTTGGGCTTTGGGCGGGCCTTGGACTTCAAGGGGATGACCCAAAGCCTGTCCAAGAGACTTTCAGGCCGGGTCGGGCCGGCCCAAATTTCGGGTCTAATCGGGCTTTGGGCCCAATGGATCGGGCGGGCTAAAAGATATAGGTAATGCTTATATATAGATATGTGATGTCTTATGTTGCTACAAATCGATCTAGATCACACAATTTAGTAAGATTCATCTTATAATAAATAATTTATATTGATAGTTTGGCAAATAAAATTTTCAAAAAGATTATATATATTTATATGTATAGTACTAGTGCATATATAGGTTCTAGTGAAAAAATTGAAGTTACTAGTGTCACGAACTCTGTTTTTGAATCTATATATGAGGTAATTAAGGTCTTCGGATTGCCATATATAGATGAGCAGTGCAATGTGATCGTGTCTGTAAGTCTGATGGCAAGAGGACTCGCTGTTCTATATATAGACATATTGTACATGATTAATTTGCCTTTAACTTTTTGAAATTAACACACATTACAACCCAATAATGAAAGTTGTGAGTAATGTGTGCTATTTCTTGAAAGTGACCATATATATATGCACGAGAATTAATTTCACTGATGAAAACTAGCGACAAGTTGTCCAATTTGGAACTACTTTAAATTAGAATTTTTCTACCTTTATTATTTAATTGATCTTGGTTGGCCATTATTGGATTCACACAACAAACTGAAGGTGCAACCCCATCAAAAGCTAAGCTCTGGCAGCTGTGACACAACAACCCAATTTGTTTGATAGGTTACTGTGTGTGTCCCCCATTTTCTGAATCCTAATGGGTCATTTAGACAGACATAACCCATAATTCTATGATCTAGTTAGTAGGACAGGCATGAAACACTAACTATTCTATCAGCTATTAATGTAGAAAATAAAGTGTGAGATGTAAATGAGCATTTGAACACTAAGAGACGTTTAAATATTGAGCGTTTAAATCTTGTTTTTATCTTGCATTCAACATCCTATATTACAGAAAAATTCATTTTTACCGTTTTTCATGGATATATATTTTGTTTTGTTTTTTTGAAGATGATCGAATCTCAAACACAAACACATACAAACTGCACGTACAGGTACACTTTGACTGTACTTGTTTTGAATGCAAGTCTTTGTCCTTAGAATTATTTGCTATTCGATCTGAAAACAATAATAGACTCCATTGCATGCATGCATGATAGGGTTCATGGGGTTGCATGGCTCCAAGAGGTGTTGTGTTAGTTTGTTGTCTATGTTGCGATTGAGAAAAGAGATTTTTTGGGTATTTGTGTGGAAGGTATGAGAGGGGACATGCTTTGGTCTAGTGTTTTATGAATATATTGTTTAGGAAAACCATGATTTGGACATGTCAGGATGAAGCCTCAGTTTTTATATCCAACCTCATGTGATCCCTAAAACAATTACACATTTACACCTTTCAATATATTTTCAAGTGGAAAGTGACACAACTCAATCCCTCTTTGCCCCACGGCCCCCACCTTTGTTTGTTTTTATATATTTTATTTTCCTCTTTCTATATAATTAGTTTGTTTACCATGGACTGCAATTTAGGTCCCTCACTCATCCAGTCACTGTTCCCCCCAATCTTGATTTAGGTTTCTGAGATTTTTATTAATACAAGGATCGATCTCAATGTGCATGTCTGTGAAAGATAATGAATGAAATATGGTCAATTATGACCACATCATCCTCATTGGCTACAAATTTTGCACCGTCTAATTATCTAAATTAAATCTAGTCCAATTTATATTAATTTATTATTACCAAAATATAAAAAATTGGAGAGAAGTTTTATATGTTTCCATTCCATAACTACTCATCATGTACGTATTATATATGATTATGAGAAAATTAATGATGTATATGCATGCTTAATTTATTTCGCGGACGAACTTTAATTTCCACATTGCCTCATCTAATTAATATCTCTCTTCTTTTTTATGTTTATTCAATTGACTGTGGGTGCCATCAGCCATGTTCTTTCCTCTACTCTCAAGGCAAGTTGGGCAAACTAAACCAGAGCAAATACATATATAATCACGATTCTCTTATTCGATCACCAAACAGGAGCATATATGAAACTGTGGAAGCAATTCAATTGATTAAAACAAATTAAAGCAATGAACCAACCATAACTCAGTAGTCATTCAATAGTTTTGAATTGGAGGTTGAATTACTAGAAGGGATAAGTTCCCCCCTATAACTAATTCATTTTGGATTTCGATTCTCTACTAATTATTCTTTGTTAATCTCATACTAATCAATAAAAATTACGTCATTTTACAGTAAGTTCATAATCGAAACTATTCATTTTTTAGATCACTCGGCTCTTTAAAGATCATCTTTGCAAAAAAATCAAACAAATAAAAAATCATGTGATTATGTAACTGTTATTAAATAAACAAACAATGAAATCTAATTGTTACTAAAACCGTATGTTTATTTGATAATAATTATATGACTAAATAATTTCAAATTTGATAACAGCACACAAGGGATTAGTAGAGGATCTAATCCATTCATCTTCTTCCTTCAAGTTAAAAGGTTATTATTATTATTTTTTTTTTTTCACTTAGTTAGAAACTTCTTTTTTGAATACGCATGAATCTAGCCTTTTAACTTATCTAATCCAATCATATTGAACATAGCCTTAAAAAATTATCATGTCCTTGTATGTCCTGCCTCATGAGAAACATTACACAACTGTAATGCACATTAAGCCAAAAAATCATATAATTGAAAGCTTCTTGTTTCTTTTAAAACAAGTTCAAGTGAGACAGAGACTTTTTTTTTTGGGCCAGGAGTCAGACAGAGACTTGTTTCTGAAAAGAGTGGCCATTACTAGCACAAGAACACAAAGATATAAAGTGCCAAATATGGTGAATGAACTTCAAGCTTTGTACAAGTTCAACGGGCCAGCCTGTAAAGTTAAATCCATATAGTGGCAGACTTGACCATTGCTCAATCCAATTGGGCTGCTATTCAGGCCCATATATTTTCTCGCACAACAATTTTTCCGATGTAGAAATGAAACTATCAACAAATTTAAGGGTGCAAATGCCTATGTCCTATAAGTGAAAAGTTAAAATGTCAAGATATTATAAGTGTATTTAAATGTTTTGGTGTTTAAGATAGAATTTTTCATAATAATTATTTGACTCTTTAAGGATTAACATGATGCTTCTAAGTTCTACCCCATGAGTACACAATTATAATCCACATTAAGCCAAAGGATCATACATATTCAATGCTTATCGTTTCTTTTACAAGTTCAAGCTAGAAATCTTACCAAAAAAGAGTTGAGGTTAGAAAGATATTTGCTTCTAAAAAAGAGTGGCCATTACTAGTCCATGAAAGTATGAAACACAAGGATATAAAGAGCCCAATAAATTCAATAATCAATATAGTGAATGAACTTCAAGCTTTGCACAAGTTCAACGAGCCAACCTGTTAAGTATAAACCATATAGTGGTCAAAAAAAAAAAGTATAAACCATATAGTGGCAGATTTGTCCAACGCCTAATTCATTTGGGCTACTTTTAAGGCCCATATATTTTCCTGCACAACATTGGTTATATTAGGTGCGGTGTTGTTGAGCGAGAATCCCATATCGAAAATTAAGGTTTTGTATATTAGTTTATAAGGTACTAGATCCCTTCAACCCCTTTCAATTAGACATTATTTAAATATTTATTAATTACCTTTATATCTTTTGTTTATTCTATTTATAAATGATTATTAAACTGTAAGGTCAGGACTCAGGAGCTTTTGTTTGCAATTCACGTGACTTTATTTAATTTTTGGAAGCATTGTGATACAACTCATAAACTTGACTGCTATCAATTTAAACCCATGCAAATAAAGCGCAAAGTATTTCAATTATAAAACTGTTTGTGAACGAATTCTAATTAATTATAGTTTTTTTTTCTTTGCCTTTTGGCGAACTTACATTTTTAGTTCCTATACTTTTATGAAATTTCCACTTTGGTCATGTTATTTTAATTTTGACAATTTCAGTCATGTACTTCCAATACGATAAAAATTAAGTTTAATTAATCATAAATCTCGTTTTAATTGATGATGGAAATCCGATGTGCTTTGCACATGTCTTTATAAATCTATATACACTACACCCCCCTTAATTTTGACAATTTTAGTCATGTACCTCCAATACGATAAAAATTAAGTTTAATTAATCATAAATCTCGTTTAAATTGATGATGGAAATCCGATGTGCTTTGCACATGAGTATTTCAGACATCTTACTCTACTCGAATGCCTATGTAAGCCATAACCGCCATTCTATGCAATCATTTTGAAAAAAAAAGAAGTTTCGACATCAAATTGAATGAGTTAAATGATGAATAGAGGCTTAAATATGCATTTAGAGAGACAAAATTGTTTGAATACTAATCGTGTGCGAAGCACGTGCTTCCACTTTAGATTTTATGCAAACAATTCAATGTTTAATTATTTGAACTTAATTGCTATCGTATATAAAGTATTAGACCAAAATTGCCAAAAAATAAAAGTACAAGACTAGAATAGAAATTTCGTAAAAGTACAAGGACCAAAAGTGTCATTTGACCTTTTTCTTTTGTACTTGTTGAATGATGAGTAATTAGAGATCAGACCTCCACCATTGACACTACCTAGCCTAATAGACTTAGAGCGACACGATTTATGAAACCCTAAAAATTGCTTCGTCATCCGACATATAGAACACCCATGCATGCCACCCACATTTGTTGTCATTGCCGTTATCGATCACTAAGAATCTGAGTTAGGACATTGTTGATCCCACCAAAATAAGCCCATCTACCTTTTTTCAGCCTATTGCATTGCCATACAATGCCAGAAAAGGTTCGAACTTTAAGAAATGGAAGGGGGAGGAAAGGGAAGAGATAGATATACTTTTTTAATCAAATATGTTTAAAATTATTTAGACATACTTTTTAAAATAAATTTTATTTTTTTAATTGTACTAAAAGACAAAATGTCAAGTTTGTGAAAATTTTTTTAAATTTAACAAAAAACATGACATTAATTAGGTGTCGCATTGTCACAGAGATACAAGTTTGGGAAGCTAATTGTAAATTTTTTATTTGAGCGATAAAACCTCTTATAAATTGGGTAGTATTAATACAAAAAGTATTGTACTAAAAGACAAAATGTCAAGTTTGTGAAATTTTTTTTAAATTTAACAGAAAACATGACATTAGTTAGGTGTCACATTGTCACAGAAATACAAGTTTGGGAGACTAATTGTAAATTTTTTATTTGAGCGATAAATCTACACACCTCTTATAAATTGGGTAGTATTAATACAAAAAGGCATTTCTTAAAATAAGGTGAGTGATAAATCTACACACCTCTAATAAATTGGGTAGTAATATTAATACAAAAATGCATTTCTTTAAATAAGGGCACTCCCATAAGAAAATTAACTCTTTATTTGTCATTATGTGCCAAAAAAAGTAAAAGAGGAATAAGAGAGGCATATTCGTGCTCTTATTATATACTTCTTGCTACTTCTCCATTAGCACTCCATTAGTGTGGTGCTCATTAGATCACTTGCGTTCACTTTATGTACGTGTTGATCAAGAAAACCAAGCTACTCATCTGACGGCCCAGATTAAACTGGTGTAGGACCCATCAGCAACACCACTTATAGCAACCACTGAAGATTGGATGACCTTAGGTGGGCCCCGTTGGGGTCCATTGTAGTTGTGCCACGTATTCACTAATTGAAAATGGACGGATAGACCGAAACCATTCCAGTTTTCCAATTATTTTAAAATTTTAAAAATTTTAATGGATAAATACAATATATATTATATAAATAGGAAAAAACCAAGCAAAGCCAACACTGCATTGTGTATTATTGTGTATTATCATCGTCAACCAAACCGAACCAACCCCACGGGATTTCGTGGACTTTCTGATCAAAAAGCCCTCTTTTTACCTTCTGGGTTCGTCTTCAGACTTCACGAGGTTCGCTTTTCATATCCTAATTCGTCGTACTTCCTTTTATATCCTTTGGTTTTTCCTCTGGTAATCGCCAATATAATCTGTTGCTATTGTAAATTTTGAGTGTTCTAATATAAGTTTTGGGTTTTTCGTTTTTGATTTTCAATGTTGATTGGATTGGTGGAGTATTCTTTTGATATGAATATTTTTTAGTTTGAGTCATCATGGGTCTTGATTATAATAGGGGAAAATAAAGAATATATTGTTTAGTTTTGCTTGTGTAATTGAGTTGCTTTAGGCTCTTACTTTTTACTTATATCGGATGCTAATTTCAGGTGGAATGGCAAAGAGTTACTTCAAGCAAGAGCATGATCTTGGTGTGTGCCAGTATTTTATATCTTGAAGATTATTTTTTTTTTACTTTGTCTAGTTTATGACAAATGAAAGAATTTATGAGTATGTATATGTACTAAAAAAAAAAATAATTTATGAATATGTATGGTTTGTTATGTTTTCAGAGAAGAGGAGGGCAGAGGCTGCTAGGATCAGGGAGAAATACCCAGATAGGATTCCGGTACGAATTTGAATTCCAAACTCAATTATCCAGTGCCAATTTACTGTCCAAGATTTGAGTAGTAAGCACAGAATCATTAATGTCGTAGAGGGTTTGTATGGTTCTGTACTAATCTGGCACTAAATTTGCTTTTAAGTGATCATTATTGTCAGTTTTAATGAGATTATATAAAAGTTAAGAGAATTTTCTTTCAGATGTGTTAACTGGTTCAGCAAGAATATTGAGAAAAGGACTTTTTTTATGTCTACTTCCTATAATAAAGCAAAATGCATCTTAGCCTTCTTGTCTAAAATCCCGCTGGTGATTTTCAGGTGATTGTGGAGAAGGCAGAAAGAAGTGATATCCCCAACATTGATAAGAAAAAGTAAGCTTTTCATCACACGGTTGATGGTGTTATGTTCTGGTTTAATTTTGCTTCAACGTCTAGTAGAGTTCCCAACTTTCCAGTTTTGAGCAAAATTTCATATTAATACCTTTTCTTTGCTTATCTAATTCTTCCAATGGCCAAAGTAGGGTTCTCTTTATTTGTTTGATCACGGTCTTTGGCAAAATGCAGACTATAATATGACAATACCCTTTTCTCTTTTTATTTTGTTTAACTATAAACTGAAATAGAAAATTTTCAGGTACCTTGTCCCAGCTGATCTAACTGTAGGACAATTTGTTTACGTTATCCGCAAAAGGATTAAACTTAGTGCAGAAAAGGCAATCTTTATATTTGTGGACAATGTTCTCCCCCCAACAGGTAAATTCATGTGATATGTCCCTTGGATGACGGTGCTCTCTACTTGGGCCTTTTGATTGAACATAGTCCATCTATAGCTATTTTCTGTCTCTGCAGGTGCAATCATGTCTGCCATATATGAAGATAAGAAGGATGAAGATGGGTTTCTCTACGTCACTTACAGCGGCGAGAACACATTTGGTTTACAGATCCCACTGTAGTCCTCAATTATTTGGATATCCCCATCTTTCTTCCAGTGCCAGCATATTTGCTTTCTATAATCTTCATTGCCTTTGTACTGATGCTTCTGTTATTATGCCTACTTCATAAACACCTTTGGGGTGATAATATATGTATAGTCCTATATTGTATATAGTTTCCAAGTTCTCGTTTAACATTAACATTTCTTGCTTGTTGCTATTCAAGTACTGATAATCATTCAATGAAGATCTCTAGCCAGTTTTGGCAGGGTCATATGTTTATGTGTGGGTGTGATTTTAACCCAAGTTTATATAAACCATATGTTGCGCAAAGCTTGTTTGTTGTTGCATCTTTGACTTCCTACAATGTATGCTCATGGGTTTTGTGACACAATTATTGCTGCATAGAACCGCAATCTCTGCATATTTCTCGGTGCCTTCAGCCGCACTCACTGCCTTTCAAAAAGATAAAGCTAAATGATTTGGTTGGGTTGGCTGGTCTCAAATTTTGCAATGCCAGGTCAAGGTAGGAATAATGTACCAATAAAAAAATATTAATAAATCCAAAGTAGCCAATGTAATGGGCCAGATTTTGTTTCTCTGGGCCATGGTAGAATAATGGCCCCAAACCTCCAACCGATTAAATTATACTTTATTGTAAATATATATGATGAAGCTTTCGCTGGAATTGGTTGGCAACTCTTAATATTAGGGAATTGATGAGCTTAAAACGCTTGTAGAAATAGATTGAGAAATGAGGACTGTTTTATTTATTTGACCCATTGCATAAACCTGCAAATCAAAGTTGTTTTTCTTGGAAGATCAACACTTTTTCTTCAAGATGAACTTTTTTAAGCGAATTGTGTCTGTCATGGGTTTATAATGTGTGTGTGGCTTGTGTGCCAGGCAAAAGTGCAAAACCCACTAGGTTGGTATATCATATACGTAGTCTAGGAGAATGCTAACTTGTTGATTAAATGGGCTAATATTATGGCCCATCAAATCAAGGATGACTATGTTAAGCATAGCTCATCGGGCCTAAAATGGTATGGCACCGTATAGGATTTAATGGGTTGGACTTGTACAATGGTCATGGAGGCCCAATCAGATTTGCTGTGGCCCAAGGTGACTTAAGCGTAACAAGCTGTTAAACCCAACTAATTAATAAACAAGAACCCCATTTAACTATCAGGGTTAAGGCCCACGGCTGATGTGGCACAAACCAAGTGTTTGGCAACATGGGCTACATGCCACGTAGCTTGCATACTAAATACAGAAGTTGGTGGGGTATGGTGGACCTTTCCTTGCCCACAAAGGAGGTACAAGTGACGGTATGGGCATGCCCCTTTGTCTCCTCATTTTATGTCCCTACCTCCCACTCCACCCTTTTAAGGTCCCATTAATTTCTTCCAACATCACTTATTTAATGTGATTGAATCACATTGCGAAATTTTATATATATACCCAGTAGGAATTAATCGAATTCTATCATTCACACCCTCTTATACAATATTGGAGATTGCAAAGAGGAGATGCATATATAGCACTTACAAATTACCAAAAACTAGTAGTATTTTCTCCCACAAACACATGGAATGGGGGAGTCCTCAAAAACACATGGGTAGGACCAAATTTCCATTATCAACTTGTGAAAAAAAAAAAATTCTATAAACAAGTAATGCTATGTGTGACACAATATTTATAAATAATATATTATGTGAGTATATAGATAACACTTTCAATGATCAAGTGTGAAATCTACCTACACAAGGGACTGGATCTACATATATTAAAGATAAAGTTCACAAATATGATATGAGAAATGAGTCAGAAATAGAATTTTCAAAAACTTGATTAAATGCATTATACCAAAATAAATATGGCACAATTATATGTAAGCCCTTAGAGTTAGCCCAAGTGGTGAGGTTGGGTGGGATAAGAGTTAGGATTAGGCTCGGTCTAGAATTCGATTCGCTTTCAATTTAGCAAAAATGTGGCACAATTATAGTTTATTATTGATTTTGTAATTCTCTCTCTCTCTTTCTCTCGATCGATATCTAGCTATATTTCCATGCATATATGTGTACATACACTAGCTACGTAGCTCTATGATGCCTTTCTGCTCCTTAGGGCCCCCCAGTTGATTAAGAAGTGAGAGAGAAAAGGAGACAAGGGAGACCCCAATATCTTAAGTTTGGTTTTGGAGAGGTTCATCACCAAACACCTGCATGTTCTCTTTAAGAACATTTCTCATCCCATACACAACCTGCATTTATTGCTCTTCCTCTCCCTATCACTACAAATACTACACAAACCTAACAATCAACACCTCACTCACATTATCAAATACATATATACAAGGCTCATCAGTTAATCCCACATATTCGATCTCATCGTCATTCTGTGACTTCAACAGTTCATATATAATGTCTTCCATTGTTGCTCTCCTTCTCCTATCTTGTATTTCTATGTGTGCATGCAATGCCCGACTTCTAGGCTTTATTGATAAGCAAAGTGGCAACAATAAAGCCTACCATTCTGTCGAGGTCCGTAGACATAATTTTAAATCTCTAAAATTCTTTACAGGGGTAGTATTTTGAATTCTCTTGTCAAATATATGATACGTTATACTATTCTACTATCAATATTAATTATATATTTATTCAAGATTTTATATAATTAGTGATCGAGATTGATAGACATAGAACATAATGATCACATTGTTTGACAAGAGAAAATTTGACTTCTTAAGCAAGGGTACGTAGAAAGATAATTGATGGAAGTCTGATAATTTTGAGCACTAAGCATTATTGAAGTGGCCTAATATTTTTAGGGTTGGTGCAGGATGGAGAGAAAGTCTTAAGACTGCTTTCTGAGACTTCCATGTCATCAAGTACCCCAAGGCCTTCCATCTCAGGTTCTCTCTTCGAACCAAGTCTCTTGTTTTGATCTCTCTTAAATAATGCACCTTTCATGAGAAAAAAGAAGAGAATTCTTATATAATTAATTACTACTACTAGCTATACTAGCTATAGATTAATTAAAGGACTGATCTAGTCCTACGTTTCACTTTCACCAAGAAAAATCAACCTAGAATTTGCAATTTTTATAGTATTTTGCTTAATTTATCTATATATAGTGGTATGTAGAGAATAAAATAATATATGTTTTCTCTTCCAATTTTTAACATTTTTATGAGCTAACACTCTGTTGCCAAATACCCAGAATGTTACGTGGTTAGTATGTCAATATAAATAACATTCAAATAAGAATCAAATTCGTCAATATTACTCCAAAATCACAATTTAGTAACATAACGTGCAAGATTATTTAAGAAGAGATATAACATTTTCGGTACTACCATTGTTATATATAGTAGTGTTATTACGATTATTGTTATTTTAATTACACAGTTTCTTGTCGATAATGATTATATATAGTGGGATTGTGCAGGACAAGTAGAGGTCATTACATTGTCTTCTCAGATTCATGACCAGAAACAATCGATCAAAATGAAGGTATACACCATATATATGCACTGTACTAGCCAAAAGAAAAACGGTGTAAAATTGTGGCTTTGCATGTAAATGCATATATTGATCTAATGGCTCACAATCAGTCTAGCTAACGTACTATATATCTTATGATATGATGCTGTGTTAGGGTCTGAAGAGGCATGCAAGGTCACTATCTGCAACACATGCTATGCAGGAAGATATAGATTCCAAGGGAAATAAAGCTAGTGATGAGGACGTAGGTGTCATGGATTATGCACAACCTCACAGGAAACCACCCATTCACAACCAAAAACCCTAGATATATATTTCTTTGAATTTATATAGTAATTTTCCATGGTGGGTGTGAATTATCCATATTTCTGATTAAAGAACACTTATAATAGTTTCATTACTCTTCCTTCGGTTCAATAATAAAAAGTTTAAGCCTTCATTGAAAGAGCTCAAGTGTTTTCCTTGTTTGCAACAAAAAAGTCCGCTAGTGACAAAATGGTGATTTGATGGATGATGACTCCTTACATTGTGTATGTTTTTGTATGATAAAGATTAATAAATGATTGTGACCAAATCTGAAACATATTACATGGTTTCTAAAGGTTGCTGCTTTTGTGTCTCACCATACATAGCTACCTTTTAAAAACTAATTAAACCAGTAATGAACCCCAATGATAATATCAAGCAAACAATGGCTAAGTTTCTGCTGGAACCACAAATCATGCATGCTGCATTTACACCAAGATATCTATCACCTCAAGTTATGAATGATTGATATGAGAATAAAGTGAAACAAAAGATTCAAAGTATGTGTACAGTTTTTTTAATCTTTAAATATGAGGGGTTCACTTTTTCGATAAACATGGTATAGATGGCTGGCCCTTAAATCTGTTTGTTGTTTGCATCCTATATAAATCTTTCATTAATTAGCAGTAGCAACCCATCAGTTCTCCTTTCCTCTTTTCTCATCAACCAGTCAGGGAGGATTGTGTATCACAAAATAGTAACATAATATGTACAACGGTAAAAGATTTAACCTCAGCTTGTGAATTAGTTGTTTGGAAAATGGATTTTCATGGCCATATACGCAGTTTACAAGTGCATTTCACATTCCAGTCGGTCACTTTGAAAAAAAGCAGAAGGAATTCAAAAAACTTTTCACATGCTGCTGGCAGGAAAGTAGCACATGCGCTAGAGATGGAGGACTACAGACTACAGTAGTTATGGGCCTCCATGTCTTGAAATTAGGGGTGCACACGAATTGTTTATCTGATCTACAAACTATTATCCATATCCAATTCACAATTTACGGTATAGCAATTTTCATATCCATATCCGATCCATAAATTCGGATATCCACAAGTTCGGATATCCATAAAATCGGATTGGATCGAATCGGATCGGATAACAGATAATATCCAAATAATAACATAAAAATTATTTAGCAATTACACAACATAAAAATCATCCCTCAAATTAATTCAATAATTACCCAACATAAAATTCAGAAATTAAAACAAGCCTTAAACATAACAAGTTCTTACTTTCTAGTAGTCCTAAACTATATACTCTATATATTTATAATTTTTATAATAGATTTTATTGTCAAACTAATTTAAAATACCCTAAACTTAAATTATATAGTAACATAGATAGTTTATAAACTATATGGTATTATAAACTATAATAAAGGCTTTGATTTACTCTATAATAGGAATTAAACATACACAAACATATATAAACTAAAAGTTTAATATATATAATTTGCGGATCAGATTGGATATATTCGTGGTTTTCAATATTGATATCCATATCCGATCTACAAATTGCGGATTGAATCGGATTGATATTCACAAATAAGAAAGTGCGGATCAAATCGGTACAATATCCACAAATTGCGGATTGGATCGGAAATCAAATTTTCGACATATTTGTGCACCCCTACTTGAAATGACTCGATTACTAGTAACTAGATAGTAACTAGATATTTAATTAACTGCAGTTTGGTAGTTATAACGGTTACATCCATTCTAATATTTTAAGGAAAAAAATCATCTAATAAATATTCGAAGATGGCAGGACCAGCCATTTTTTCAA
>QANT01001842.1:0-14643 GCA_003254885.1 Purshia tridentata | reverse complement strand
CATTGTTTTAGCCCAAGTAAATGGATGTTTTAAGTGGAAAGCCCAACTAAATAAAGGAAAAGCATATGTATATAGACATATACATATATGTTTGATGACTAGATACTTGGAAGGCAACTTTTACACTTGGATGGCTTAGTTTCTCATTGGTTTTGTGGTTTATGTGTGAGTTTGTGATTGGTGAAAGAAAGTGAGGTGTGTGAGTTTGTGATTGGTGAAAGAAAGTGAGGTGTGTGAGCTTGTGATTGATTTTAAAAGGGTGAGTCACCATTAGTAGTGATTATAAGGCATGAGTCATAACTTAAGTAATGATAGCCATTCTAATGGCATAACTAGATGAGCTAACTAAATGGTTAATTGAACCAAGAAGTTTGGCTATAAATAGGGAGGTTATGTGAGTGATGAGCACTCTTAAGCAGCCAAAGAAAGGAGAGAAGAAAGAAAGAGAGGAAGAAAGAAGGAGAAGAAAGGAGAGAAAGAAAGAAAGAGAGAAAGAAAGGAGAGAAAGAAAGGAGAGAAAGAAAGAAGGAAAGAAAGAAAGAAAGAAAGAGAGAAGAGAGAATAAAGAAGAAAGCTAGAGAAAATGGCATGGAAGAAGAAAGGAAAACTTAAGAAGGTTAGAGTTCAATTTTAAACTTTATCCTTCTTAGTTGTTTAAACTTTGTTTAAACTAACATCTTTTAGTCATCTGTGGGTCTTCTTTACTGTAGGAATCCACAGGTTTTAGCCTCTATAGAACTCAAGAAATTAGAAAGAAAGGTGAGCTCAAAGAACCCATGGAGACATGGGTGTCCTTATTAAATTTTGTTAAAGTTGAGTTTTAAACTTTCAATTACTAACCTTTGTTTTATGTTTTTAAATGAAAATAACTTTTAAATTATCTTGTTATAGTCCTAGAAGCTTGTTTTGTGGTTTAAAATCGAAAGAAAATGAAAAACAAAGAAACTTGAAAAATTTGGAAATTTTCTCAGAAAATTCACAGTTTTATATGGCTTCCTTTTGAGACTTATAACTAGAGTTTTAACCACTCATTTTGAAAGATCTTTATATGTTTTTAAAGATGATGTTACAAGCTTTAAAACGCATATAAGATTGCTAAAATTCATCAAGTTTTGAGGTATTAAAATGAGGTTGAAACTTGAAGAAAAATCTGGAAATTTTCTGGAAAAATGACAGTTCGGGTAGCTTACTTTGTGGTCATTTATCTCGAGTTTTCTAGCTCCGTTTTGAACAAATTTTATATGGTTATAAAGAATTGATGCAGATCCAGTATAAGTTTACATAATTTGATGAAGGTTCTATACATTAAAAGTTAAGCCAAAGTTGAGATAAAAACTGGAAAACATGGGCTGTTTTGAAGAAAATGTTGAATAGTTACTAGCTAACGACCCCAGCGCATGGTCGTGCTTGTGGCTCTTTCCAACAGCATTTTTGGTCCAATCTTGATTATTCTAACTATCTTTTTCATTACGAGTCTAATGATACTAATTTTAAGCCAAACATATCTTTAAGTTAGATTCTCAATTATACTCTTCTTAAGAGGAGAGTGAAAATAAACTTATATTGTATCTAAACTATAAAATATTGAATTTGTATAGACCCGTGCACGTGGAAACGAACCGAGAGAAAACCCTTTAAGAAATTAAGGTAGGTCGTCCCCAATGACTGGACTATATATTTATAGATATATTGTTCCTTGGTATGCTCCTGTGTGATATGTTCTATTTTAGTCATTCCAAACTGTTCTTATTTTTGTCAGTTCAATTATTATGGTTATTCTCTTATTATCTTTATTATTGTTTATAAAATAAATGGTGAAGTTATGGCTTGATGCTTTTATCATTTGTCATTATCATGAAGATATATTTGTGGGTATGATCATTTAATTTTCATTACTGATTATGGCATTCCATGCATAATCAAAAGTGCATGAGAAAAGTGTGGTTGTGAACAATGTTAAGAAAACGATTAATTGAGACACCGAGGAGAAAGGGAGATGTACCCGGTGGTCTTGTGATTTATTAGAGACACTCAGGAGAAAGAGAAATGTACCTGGTGTTCTCATGATTGTTGAAGGAAAAGTGGAAAGAACAATATTTAAAATATTTGGGGTAAAGGGACGGACGGGTGTTGGCTCATATATGGGACATTCGGGGCCACAATAGTAAGATGCACAGTATGAGACGTGTAGGCCTGTTTGTCTTGTGTGTGTGTCAACGGGAGTAGAAAAGGAGTGAGTACATGCATTGTTCATCTTTGCATGCATGATTGACAGTGATTATTTACTATCTTATTAAATGTTGATCAAGTGTAATGGCTGTCCATGAGGAACTAAAAGCCCCTACTGAGCTTTAAAAGCTCACGCTATTAACAGACTTGTGCAGATGCTAATCTCAAGAAGGGACATCAAGTGGTGCCTAGGAAATTGCTGTGCTCGTTATTACACTACTAGCAGCAAATAAATGTAATTCAACAATCAATTACCCTGTAATTTGGAACCTGCCTACTCTAATATAAAGTAATAATTTACTTTGACTTGTTTAAGAACTTCGTTTTAATTTCTAAGCCAAATTAATTTACTCTACGCTAGTATATATCACATTTTGGTTGAAGTTAAATAATTTACTTCGATCAGGATGTGACTCACACCTAAATCTGAGATATATAGGTATGTTTTAGATTTGGGGCGTGACAGATTGAGAGACTTTAAACATGTTTTCAGTTGCCTAAGAAATTGATTTGAGGTGTTGAATTCGAAGGGAATTGAAATGGAAAGAAAATTCAAAAATTCAAAAATTTTATGGAAAAAATTGCAGTTTTAGGTAGCTTACTTTGTGATTATTTATCTATAGTTTTAAAGTTTCATTTTGAATACTTTGTACATGGTCGTAAAGAAGAAATTTGTAGCTTCAAAACTAATGTAAGATTGGTTAATTTGGTTGAGATTTGGTGTGTTAAAAGTTGGGTCAAAACTAAGAAGAAAAACTAAAAAACAAGGAACAAAATTGACAATTTTTTCCTCCATTTAACATATGTTTATAAAATTTTAACAGAATGAACCAAAATGGCAAATGATAGATAGTTCGTGGCAAATGATAGATAGTTCATGGATCAAAATGGCAAACGGCAGATAGTTCATGATAGGGGTGGGCATTTAAACCGTGCACCAGAAAAATTGGCTGGATCGCATCAATAAAAAACTGAAAGATCAGGTTGACCCAAAAAAAGTCAACAATGAAAACCACACCGAATTGGTTCCAACCGGTTCTAGTTCCAGTTTCACACCCTATTAAACCAAACCAAACTGGCTTGGACCAAATTATTTTATATATATGATCATACGTGTATGCAAAGCTAATAATGCTAGTCGTTTTTAGGCAAGTGCAGTGAAAATCTAATTTGCATTACATATGATGCATGTGGAGAATACAAAACACCATATAAGTAGCCCAATAGAATTACATACTCTTCCATATTTTGTTAGAACTTCTGGTTCTTTAACAAGATTCATATTTTGAACTTCAAGAAAAAATAGTTTACTCAAAACTTCAAATTCAAGTTTGACATTATTAGAACTTCAGGTTCTACAATTTATTTTAAGGATTAGTTAGAGATACCTCCATTTTGGGAGACCTCTACCATATTTTTCTTCAATATTCTTCTTTTTTTTCAACACCAAGCCCTCCATGATTGTAGTTCTTAATTTTTCTTCCACATAGGTACGTGATGAAACCATTAGTATATATATACACCTCAAAAAAAGGTTTGATTTCGGGGTATTTAAGTTTGAATTTTAGCTAATTATGTTAACTAATGTTGCGAGGTGCTATGAAATTTTGTTATGACTTTCTTGTTGGTTTATATAATTTAAATGGAGTCTGGGAACACATAAGCTTTTAGACGTTTGTGTAATTTTTCAGCGGTTTTTCCATGGTTTAGACGTTTTAGGAATATCTGGTTCGCAATGTGTTCAGCAAACTAGAATCGAACACGACTACAAGTTTTAGTTGCGGACAATCGAATATCTAACATTTATTCAGTTGTAGCCTATTGACCAAATGAGAAATGTTCTATTGATGCCAACCGAAGATTTGTGACAAACCTGACAAACCAGACCTGAATATGGCCTCCAACAGCATAAATGAATCCAACTCAAAAATTGACCAAAACCTCAAATCGATGGATAAAATTCATATAAAAACAACAAACTCATCATAAAATACATTTAATTTGTCCAAAACAACAAACAAATATCTTAAGGACTTACCATTTTCAAGTGAGAACCAAAATTTTAAAACCAAGCCCTAACTCCTCCAGTAGCAACTCAACAACCAGCAACTGAGGTAAGGAGAGAGGCGGCGACAGGTAGGGAGAGTGGCAGACGGCAGGTTTGGACAGAGACAAATCGAAAAATTTGGTAGTTGGAGACCGAGATTAAGTGTTCTATTCGGTGGTGGTGAAGGGAATATGGTAGCTGCTAGGTATGGTGTTGGCCTATTAGGTATGAGTGTGGTGTAAATGGTTGGGTTGGGAGAGAAATTTGTTATTGTTGGGTATGTGTGTAAAATTGTGGGTAAGGAGAGAAAATTAAAATAATGAGTTGAGTATCTATTTGTAAGGATAATGTAGTAATTGGGGTTTGGTAAAATAAGAAAAAGCTAATTTGAAAAAGGTAGGTATTGGGTAAATTAAGAAATTGGATAACAAACAAAGATTGTTAGGTATAAATAGAAATTCCCATAAGATAAATGATAAAGATGGAGAAGATCGCACATTTAAATTTAAAAAACATGCGGGAGTCTATCAAATTATTTTATCTTAGAGCTTGGTCATCATTTGAATTTGAATTTAGGGTGATCACATCCTCATCTTTTTAGCCCAATGTTGGCTATAAAATGAGGTGACCAACTTCAGAAAAAGGGGAGAAGTTTCAAAAATCAACAATGAAGTGCTGCATGAGAGAGAGGTTTCTAAGAAGGAGAATATCGCACTTTTGCCACCTCTAATTCTACCAGTATTAGATAGTTGGCATTTCTTTCAACTCCTCTTATGTTCTTCTAATCTGTTTTGGTAGAAACTACCAAAGTCTCAAATCTATTTGTTTCTCTAGCACCGAACCAATTTGACCAAATCCATGGTGCTACGATTAATAGATAAATAAAAAGGGATGCTTCTATCTTTGGTACTGGCTGAGTCACTACAACCCAGATAGGTGTCCACATGACACCACAACGATGGCCCAGCCATTGTCCAAATGATGCCTAAGTACATCAACAAAAGAGGCGATGCCTAAGAGCATAAAAAAAAAAAAAAATACCATGCTCAAGGGCATCAACTCCAATGCTAATGGCAGCAATAAAAAAGGTCCTTCACTATAGTCAGCCAATAAAGAAAGTATGACTCAAGAAAATGGAAGGCCACAAGAAGACAAAAAAAAAAAGTTTGGAGTTTGAACTTGCTCCAGAGGCCAGGCTCTGTGATAAGCTTCACGCCGAAACCAAATGTAGACAAATATTGGGTTATTGCCATACAAGAAAATACCCAGTAGTCAAAACTAAGGGAAAATATTTAACATTGCCTCACTTGCCTTGTGGGCAGCAAGGGTACATGAAAGCAGGGGCATTGCTACATCATTTCATGCTAGTGAAATGATGCAGAGAAGTTTGCCACGGCAAATCTGAATGCTAGAGATGAATTTGGCTAGTTAACAAATTAAAGAGATTCTCTTTGTACTAACCTTTTTGCAAGAGAAGTAGACAAACAACAATTGCAAAAAGCAAACCAAAGAGTAACACAATACAAGTTTGGTCTCTGTTAGTGCTGGGCCATTAAGTAGCAAGAGTATTTTTGGCGAAACAAATATTAGCCCACAAAAAAATTTACCGGTTAACAAATGGCTGGTGCAATTCATATCAAGTTTAATGAGATAAGTTCAATTAAATTTCTCATTAAAAAATGATTTTTTACCAATTAACAAATAATTGGTAACATAGTCCAATGGACCTATCCCAAATTCTCTTTTGCCCATTAAAAAATATAGTATGTGTCAATTAATAAATAATTGATACAAAACTATTTGTGGGCACATAATCAAATTCATGATTGCCCATATAAAATTTAATGTGTCATTCAACAAATAAATAATACGAAAATATTAATGGGCACGTTTCTTCTCAAGTGGTACTTACCTCTTTGAATTGGTACAAAACCAATCCTCCAAAATGGCACGAAACCAACCACTCAAATTCATTAATGAACTATATTCGGTTTAATCCCGTCAATGATGACAGGACCGTCCCGAATTCCACCCTGGAACTCAGAGTGATCTTGTGGGAATCCAATATCAAGGAAAACCCTACCGAAAATTTGACAGAACCTCCCCTGAAATTGGACTAACCCTTTCTCTAGGAAGACCTGCAAAAGCACTTCTAAACAATAGCTCCTCTACCACAACAAAAGGGGTCTCTAACCCAAACAAATTTAAACCAACTAATTTAGTGACCAACAAGATTATCAGAGTTGCGCTACAAAACTAACCCAAGGAAATAAATTACAGGCTAACTAAGTGCCTACAAGTTACAAAGTTTAACTAGTAGCCTTGACGTCTTGGCTCGACCGTTCCACCGCTACAACCTGGGGAGAAAATTTAAAACAATCATAAAGGGAAAACTAGTGAGATGACTCAGTGAGTGGACGTAAATAACAAGTGTTTAAGCTTAACTTAAAAAAATTCATTTATTAAGGCAAACCATAAAAAAATAACTGGGCACTAAGACCTCATGTCTTTTTTTAAAATCCCCCAGTTTTAAATCACTTTCTTAAAATCCACTGAAAACTCTAAGTAAAAATCTGCATCTGAAATCCATTCTGAAAACTCTGATAAATCGATAAAACTGGTCAAGCTCCCAAAATATCAAATAACAACTGAAATCTATATTCTCAAGAATTATATTTGTAAACTAATATAAAAAGGATGCTCTCACCCAATCCAATATCCAGCAATCCAATATCCAGCAATCCTCCGTACATGCGCAGGGCCCACAACCTGCCGTACGCATGTAGGGCCAATAATCCTGCCGTACATGCGCAGGGCCCACAACCTACCGTACCATGCAGAGCCAATAATCCTGCCGTACATGTGTAGAGCCGGAATCTGTCATACACATGCAGGGCCAACAAACTGCCATACATGCACGCAGGGTCACCCCCAAAGGGCAACACATCCCAGCACATGGCCCAAAGCCTACGTGTGTGCCGTGATGGGTCCCAAAGACCTATACAATCTGATAACCTGGAGAGATACTGAATAGGGTGGTTTGAAATCATAATCTTCCGAAACTCCTTTCCCAAGATATAAAATACTTAACATTTCTCAAAAACCACGACTGATAAATCCTTGGCACAAGAGCCTATTGAAACACAATATATTCTCAAACTCAAGCATGAAAACATTTTTTTGAATTTCTTTCTGTCTCGCCAAAGCATGAAATCAAGTATAACTAATTCCAACCCAAGGTCTAAATCAAACTTATTTAAGAAATCAAGAAGTCAAATAATATTTCTAAATAATTTAAATCAAGGCTCAAATAAACTCAAGATATAAATATAAATTAAATCAATGCAATAATACTTGTTAAACGACATAAAAATTCATGAAATCAAGTCCACTCACAAAGATAGCCTAGCTTTTTTTACCGACTGGATCGTCCCTGGACTCGAAAGTGTCGCCTAACATGAGAATGACAAGACCTTAGAATACTAATCAATTCAAGGTCGTAAAAACAAAAGTGCGCGTGTCTAGGCATTACGCTTCACAATTCTATATTTAAATCCCAAACCCTTTTATTTTCCTTCTTGACTCAACCCCAACGCTACTAGCTCATTTTTATCCGGTAATTTCCCCAAATAGCCTCCATTACTACATAACTCGACTGAGGGTCGTTCAGGTGTCGTTTCGACAATCATTAAGTGTCCAATTTCACCTCAAAGTCCATTTCTCCGATTTTCTTCAAACTAACTATTCTAAACCTCAATCAATTATTCCTAGGGGTGAAAATTCCCAACAATTGCAATTAATTCACCAAGATTACCTCAAATTTCTAAAATCCCGAAATGGGCATAAGCCCCAACTATCAAACTTTCAATTTCCTCAAAATTTTTCCAAATTTCTCATTCCAATCTTCGATTAAAGGTTCCTAATTACGGAAATTGTTCAAAACACCTCACAATTTGTGATAGATTCCAAAATCCAAGCTAAACCCGAATTGAGCATGAACCCCCAAATTCCAACTTCCAATTTCCATCAAATTTCCTTTAAATTCCTCACTCTAACCTTCAATTGGCAATTCCAATGAGTGATTATTACTCAAACCAACCTCAAAACACCACCCAAAAATCAGTTTTTAAGGGAACCCGAAATGGGTGTTAAATCCCAAATTTCAATCTTCAACAATCACTAAAAATTAATGCCCAAAACTAAAAGGAATGGGAGTTCTTACCTAGATAAGAAAAGCCCAACAAAAACCTTGAAGGTTGGGGGGAAAACTTGGCCAGAAATTGGAGGAAAAGCTGGCGGGTCTGTGGTGCTTTTGGCCAATTTCACACGTGCAGGCGGCTGGGCTGGTTGGAGGAGCAGCTGGGGAGGCTGGTTGGCGGCGGGGGAGTCGCCGGTGGGGACTGAGTTGGCCGGAAAAAGGTTGGGTGGGCCGCGCGCAGAGGGAGAGGAGGAGAAGAAGGAGGTGCGCAAGTTTGGGGGGGTAGTCTGCGCGTGAGAGGGAGAAATAAGGGAGAGAGAAATTTCCAGAAATTGCTGGAAATTAAAAGCCACTTCACCCAATTTACAAGTTTGCCCCTCACTTTAAACCTCCGTATTTCTCAAACCGTAGCTCCAAATGACGCATGCTACGTGCCTACGAACTCGTGGAGTCGAGCTCTACGTAACCATGTCAAAGTCAACTCTGAACTCCAAGTAATTTAAAAAAGTCAACTTAGGGGTCTTTTATCACGTTCATAACTTTCTACCCGTAGCTCTAAACGACCCATGCCGTGTGTCGACAAACTCGTGAGCTCAAGACTTCCTAACGGACCCAAGGTCAAAATTAAAATTCCACTCGAAGCAAAAGTCAACTATGGGCCATATTAAAATTCACTTAGGAAGGTACGGGTCGTTACAAATGATATGTAGGCAACCTATATTCAAATTTAGATGCAACCGTAATCAAATCAAATTCATCCAATTTTTCTAGAAATTAATTTCATACAAAAAGTCCCTGAATTAATTCCTCAAGTCAAGTTCAAGGGCTCTAAATCCTAATCGAAATACTCAAATCATTTAAATGAGTCACTCACTCATTTAGTTCTTAAAAGCGTGCAACTACAAATTGGCTTGATCCCTCAAAAGTGGTATGTAGGCAACTTGGGACATTTCCCAAGTGCAGCCACAAATCTAAATACTCACAAATTTTGTCAAATGATTTCAATTCCATTGTAATTAGAATCAAATGGTCTTTCCTTGCACCAAGGGATTGTAATTAAAAGATGTACTTCATCTTAAATGAGTCGTACCCTAAATAACAAAACTTTTAGAGTGAAATTATGTTGAGCAACAGATATAATTATTAATTAATAATTAATAAATTTTTCTTCAAACATACTGAATAGAGAGAAGGAATATTGCTATTTGGTTTTGAGGTAATTTACCCTTTGGATATTAGATTGTCAATGATCCTTGAGACCACGACTCTGCAATACAAAGGAAATACAGAGAAGACAAATACCATTTTGGTAACTTTTAGTTGGAGTCAATTATGTATTCAAATCTCACTTTTTTTTCTTTTTTTCACTTAGAACTGGTTTCCGCATCTATTGATCCTTGTCGAAGATGTTCAAACCAATGTAGTCTTATTTTTCGTTTTAATTTTTAAACACACACAATGGGTGCTAACTTCTTGACGTATGTGTTTCACTTAGAACTGGTTTCCGCATCTGTTGATCCTTGTCGAAGATGTTCAAACCAATGTAGTCTTATTTTTCGTTTTAATTTTTAACCACACACAATGGGTGCTAACTTCTTGACGTATGTGTTCATTTCAACATTGAACCTTGTCTTCCATGCTTACATTGTTTTTGTTACACACATTTTTTGACAATAAAGAACTTGTGTACAATGTGGTAAACTAAACATGCATCAGCATATAGCGACTTCATTACCTAACATGTCAATTTCATAGGAGAACTGTTCCCTAAATTATAGTATAGCTCAGGCTCTCTAGAAGCAAAACCACTGAACTAAAGCTCAACTTTGTGCTCGCATGTGCCTAGAACCTAAGCTTGAACTGGCTTGTGATTTGGCTGATAAGAAATATAGTGTTATTGTGCATCATAGGCGATCTACTGAGGACTTAAGTTGTGGACTTAACTTGAGGACCACACTGTTGGGTCCCACCCCTCAACTTTGTTCAATTATTTAAATCGTTCAATTTTTAGCCATTTGAATATCACTTTGATCATTTTAGTATAAATTGAAAACACTATTTATATCTTTAATTGATCATAATTAAATGACCAAACAATCTCTAATTTGGATGATATTTTTGCATAGATGATCCTTTAACAAGGCGTGAAAAATAGACTGTTCAGATCATGACGCCACGTTGCAGGGTTGGCCCAACATGTCTTCCTCAAGTTAAATCCTCAGCTTAGTTCCTCACTAAATTGCCTCCGTATTATGTATATATATATTAATGTGCATCTATTCATAAACACAAATGAACTGGCTTGCGAGCATCAGATTTGAGCCTACCTTGTGGTTTGTGAGGTTGAAATATCCCTCTTTTCAATTGTGAAAGGCTGAAGGCAACCCGTTTGTTTGACAACTTATGAATTCTGGTTAGATTGTGAGTACTACTTGAATTTGTTTTATGGGCAATTTGGACATCATAAATACATAGTTCCTTTGTTTCCTCAAGTCCAATCTTCCAATTGTCAGAAAGAATTAACAAGTCCCCTGGAAACAAATTGTTGTTCACGAGTTTCTCGTAACAAGGAGCTGTGCCTCCTTATGCCACTAAAGGAGATACTCTCTAGCAACTATTACTATTAGTGCTTGTCATGCATCGGAAAGCCTTTAGGAAAATGATGGTCTCTTATTAATATTTAAACCAAAGTTCAAAGAGAAGTTTCCGCAGTTCATCTTAGTCAAAAAGTTTACTTATAGTAACCATTACATAGAAGCTCGTAGACTCTATTCAGATGCCAAAAAAATTTGGATTTAAAAAATTTCATTTCCATTGTTTAAAATGACAAATGATAAATTATTTGATTTGAGGTAGAGAATACAATTTACGACTGAAATTGAAGATTTGTAAGTTTCTTGACATATGGACAATTGAAATTAGGCTCGTATCTTATTCTATTGTGATATTCAGATTTGGCAGTCTTGGGTTCTCTAACACGTCTTATATGGCTGTAAGATAGTCACTAGCAATTTAAGGTTAAATCATTTTTCAATTTGAGGCATTAGATTTAGAGTTAAATAGGTTTTTTGATGTCCATGGACAGATCTAGATTTCATAATATTTCTGGACAGAAATTTATATCGGTGTTTTGAGATAAATAAAATTTTTTTTTTTTTGAACAAATTTGTATGGAGGATGCAAAGGTGGGTGTGTGTGTTGATGAATTTGGTGGGCGAGTAGGAGGGTTTTGTTTAATCTATTTATGAAGTAGTACCTTAATTGGACTTGTAATGCTATTAGAATAGGTGATTTAGGAATATAAGGATGGCGAGCCTGAGGTAAAACTTAATACTGATGGCTCTTGGCTTAAAGACTCTCACACTGCTGGGATAGGTGTTATCATTAGAAATCATGCTTGTAAAGTTCTTGGAGGTAGTGTTAGTGCTTGTGTTGCAGAGACGGCTGAAATGGTGGAGGCATTAGCTATCAAGGAAGGTTTGCTATGTGCTCAAAGAGGTGGTTGGTCTAGTATTGTGGTGGAGTCTGATTCCCAACCACTTATCATGACTCTTAATCGATCTTCTCACTCAATTTCTTGGCAGACTAATCCAGTTATCCATGACATCAGGCTTTTGGCAACTAGTTTCACATCTGTCAGATGGTCTTGGATTCCAAGAAAGGCTAATAAGGCTGCAAATGAGTTAGCAGTGCTAGCTCGTAGGAGAATGTGTCCTATGGATTGGGTGTTAAACCCCCCATTCTCCTTGCTGGGAGTGTTGCTTGCAGATGGATTGCCACTGGATTGATTGGATGGTGGTGTAGCNAAATTTTTTTTTTTTTGAACAAATTTGTATGGAGGATGCAAAGGTGGGTGTGTGTGTTGATGAATTTGGTGGGCGAGTAGGAGGGTTTTGTTTAATCTATTTATGAAGTAGTACCTTAATTGGACTTGTAATGCTATTAGAATAGGTGATTTAGGAATATAAGGATGGCTAATTTGTATGTACAATCGTAGCCTCTCAGGGAAACTCTTGCCCAAACAATGAAAAGAAAGGAAAAACACGTCAGATGAATGCGCTATAATAAAATTTGGGCTTTTTAACAAGATAACCACCTGAATTTTGATTCGATTTGCATGTTACCACTTAAATTAAAAATTGAAGCAAGTTGCCCCCTGAATTAAATTTTGTCACCTTCATCCAAATCTTTAAGGGTTTTTTGGTTCATTCATAGAAAAAAACTTGAGTGACCAATTAAAAGTGACCACATGTACAACCATTTTTCTTTTTCTATTTTTCTATTTTTACAAAATTTGAAATGAATTAAAAATAGCATTGGACTCAAAAAAATATATGAAAAATTCCTACATATTCGTTTTGACTAGTACTAATTTACTACGGAGTCAAATCACCAATTTTCCCTTCAAAAATTTTTAGAAAATTTTAAAAGTCCAAATTTACGGAGTCAAATCACCAATTTTCCTTTCAAAAATTTTTAGAAAATTTTAAAAGTCCAAATTTTTTTAAAAAAATTAAAATAAATTTCCCTTCATAAAATAAATTTTATAGAATTTCCTCAAAGTCTCAAAAGAATCTAAAAACAAAATTTGAAAATTACCAAAGTCCTATTTTAGAGAATTCTTTCGAGACTTTATGGAAATTCTAGAATTTTTCTTGAATTTATTTTCCTATAAGATTGAGAGGTCTTTTGGATAGCAAGTTTTCACAAAAAAGATAGAGTTAGTTTTTGGAAGACCAATGGTGCAGAACTTATAATTTTTGGAGTTCGCGAGTTTATCTTATTAATTTTCAAAGAGTCTAGAATATTTTAATTTTCTAGAAATAAATTTGAACTTCTAAAATTTTCTAAAAGCTTTTGAAGGAAAAATTGGTAATTTAACTACAAGGTAAATTAGTAATAGTCAAGAAGAATCTGTAGAAAGTTTTCTTGTATTTTTCTGAGACCAGAGCCATTTTTACTTCATTTTCAAAATTTTAAAAAATAGAAAAATAGAAATAGAAAAATAGATGTACATGTGGCCAATTGTAATTGGTCACCTAATTTAATTTTTTTTTATGAATGGACCAAAAAACCTCTAAAGATTTGGATGGAGGTGGTAACTAGCAAACAAAAATTAATTCATGACAACTTGCTTCAATTTTTAATTTAAAAGATAATATATAAATCGAGTCAAAGTTTAAGTGAGTATCTTGCTAAAAAGCCTAAAAGTTGTCTACAATATTCCCATCAAATTAAAATTTCACTGGGCCTAGTTGATTACTTGCTTAAACTTTTAGCAATCCTTTGCCATGCCTGGCTGGTCATACTTTGTCTGTTCCTAGAAAACATAATGAACTCTTATTCCGTTTCATATGTTTTTGATTCTTTATCCACCTTTCACTTTTTGCTTCCTTTTTTTTTCTTTTTTTTCCCATAATACCAGGAAATATGCTATTTTTTATGCCACATTATGCAATATCAGTTTTGAGTTTGGTTTGTTTTCAACTGCAATATTTTTGTAATTTTGTTTTTGTGGTTCAAGGTTTTAAGAGAGTATTCAATGCTTCGGGTGGAATTCATGAATATGCTCAAAAGGTTGATCCAGCAATTCCTACTTACTGAGACTTTCTGGATCAGAGATGTATTTCTTCCTCAGTTTTTCTGAATATTGAATATTGGAGCAAGTGGTTTGATATTATCTCATTCTCCTTATATATCTAGGGACAATTTAAATTATGGTGATCCAACTGGTTTACTTATTTTGTTTTTCCTGCTCCACAACCCCCAGGTTGTAGAAAATCAATGCAAATTATTTTTGGACTGATGACTGATGACGAGCCAAATAATGTGTGACTGCCATTTTATGCTTAAAATTTTTGGTAAAATAATGACGTTTATTTTTGGTTTTACATTGATCGAACGGAATCGAAACCTGCACCTATTCTAATCTTAACTCATTACTCCACTCACTCTCACCACTTTGGGTAAACAAATAATGTTTCTTCATTGTAAAAAATAGAAAGTAATGATGTTGTGAATTCTTGCATATCAGAATAGCACAGGTGTTCCAAGTTTGCACCATGGGAAAGCAAAAACAAAATTTTAGTGAAACCGGTACGTGTAAATTTCCATCCTGGAAAGCTTCCTTTCCCCAAACGCTTGAGATGCAATAACATTTAATTGAACA